>JARKHS020009021.1:0-227629 GCA_030143305.2 Amblyomma americanum | reverse complement strand
TTGGACACCTGAACCGCGCCGTAAGGAAAGGGTAAAGGAGGGAGTGAAAGAAGAAAGGAAGAGAGAGGTGCCGTAGTGGAGGGCTCCGGAATAACTTCGACCACCTGGGGATCTTTAACGTGCACTGACATCGCACATCACACGGGCGCCTTAGCGTTTTTCCTCCATAAAAACGCAGCCGCCGCGGTCGGGTTCGAACCCGGGAACTCCGGATCAGCAGTCGAGCGCCCTAACCACTGAGCCACCGCGGCGGGGAGTCGCTTCTTTTTGTGCCAGTTTCTGTAGCGTGCAGTTACCATGCCGGAATCCATAAACCAACTAGCCCAGTTAAGAGCACTAAATGTCACTACCAGCATATAATTTTGCTTTTTGCGATGCGTATCTTTAGAGCGCGTTCAAGCATCGAAAGACGCGCGCGCTTGTCAGATTATGGAAAAAGCGCGCACTTTTTTTTTTTTTCAGGTATACCTAGGCGATCTAAGCTCGCGTTCGGCACCACCTTCCGTTTTTGCGCCTACGTACGACAGCGCCGCTGAGCGGGCAGTTTCGAAAATGATTTCTCAAGCGAATGACTGCAATGCTGTAGATTGCCGTCAGGATGTTTCAGCGGCATGCGCCGTGAAGGGAGAGGAGAAAGATAAAAGATTGAAAGCAGTATACTGAGTCTATATAATGGCGCTTGAAGCAAAAACTTGGGCGATAAAACGTGGTCGAAAGAGGGTGATTGCGCTTTTGATGCTGGCCGAGATTAGAAAATCGTCTAGAGGCGAGCAAGTGGCTGCACAAAACTGTGAGTGTGATAAAATACAACGAAAACAGAATGGAGCTAAAATTCCGGCGAATTAAAAGAGACAAAAACAAGCCGAAAAAAACATGATGAGACGAGAATCTAGACCGAAACCTGACTTCCTTTTCCAACCGGAGACGACGTGGGACTTGTGCTCGAAATAGGAGCCACTTCGCGCAAGCCTCTCGTGCCTGTTTCTTCTTTTCACGCATTTTTCTCTTCTTTCTTTCTCTAATTTCGTTCTTTTTTCTTTACTTTGATCTGGAGTTATTTTTCTTCTGCGTTTCGTCACATTTCGTCTGCTCCGTTATGTCTGTTTTTCCAGGGTGTCCATTGGTTCTTTCGTTCGTTCATTCCTTCGCTCGCTCATATTTCGCTCTGCGTCGGCGTCTGCGTTTTTGTTCTTCGCAGTCGTCTGCTTCTGGTTACTCGAGATGAGGCAGCGCCAATTTCCCAACCGCTTGGCGCGCTCTCTAGTTTCGCCATTATCAGTTTTATTTTGGCGAGATTTCGCGACATTTCGCGAGACCGCCATCACGACTGGGAAATGGTCTTCCGCCGCACGTTTTTACTGCCTTCCCTGCGAATTATTTCTTTCCCATGGTGCGAGGTAGAAGTGGCAGAAGCGGAAGTGACGCAGTTTGAAGATAGCCGCTTCGTACATCTTCCGTTCAGGGAACTTTGCTGGCATGCTTTAAAGTGTCGTCGTCCAGCTGTTTCTAAAACGCCTTACTGACAATTGCGCCTTTTGTGGCTTTTTTTTCTTACTATGAGACTAATAGAAAACGTTGTAGCTAAGAAGCGGTGCCGGAAATGTCGTATCACGAAGACTGATGCATCATTTCCTCGTGGCGCAGTCGCGTAGTTTGAAGACGGGCGTTTTGGACGTCCTGTGGATTTACTAGCAGCTTTGTGGACAATCTTTTAATAATAGTGTGCGTTCTTGTCCAGCCGTATCGCCCTTGTTCTTTTACATTTTTTTTATCAGCGGGGTGGGGGGGGGGGGCGACTTCGGGTAGGAATTATAATAACGAAAAGTGCAGGTGGAAAGAACAAATTAAAGGACAAGGAAGGCAAGTTAAAGTGGTCCGTAAATTTTCAAGGTGCATAGCTGTAAGTATCCTGTATTGCTTCTCGATTTCAACACACTCGAAATGCGGTCTCCGCGGCCTTTTTTGATTCCATCACCACGTGCTCAGAGGTCGAACGCATAGCCTATATGAGCCACCGCGGCGTGTCTCAGGGAAGGGATGGAAGTGTAGTGGCTTAATGACGTGCCGTTTTGCACGGGGTTGGGTGAACAACTACCTTTGAGTGGTTGGTCTGCAGGAGGTGACACCAAAGTGTTAAAGCCTCGACTGCTCAACGCCACACTTGCGTAGCTAGATAGAGTCGTTATTTTTTTTTTGCATAGCGAACCATTTGCGCCCTTGCGTCGACCGGTGTCGAGTTCATTGCGCACCAACAGCTTTGAGCGCTCCTGTTTCCACTGTTTTATTCCTGCACGAAATAGCTAATACAAAGGCGGGGAACCACATCACAGGTAAAGAACCCCAACGGCTTCGCGCTAAGTTAAGCTTTCTCAACTTTCATTTGTCCTAATGCTAGAAGGCTTAGCTTGCGCATGAAGCCTCTCTCGCTTTGCGAAAAATTCTCTCCTGTTTGTCCTTCTGGGAGTTCCGTATTCATCTGTGATAACCGTAAAAGCACCGCTCAAAAGACCACGAAGTCATCGTTCATTAGGAGATGTGCGGGCGGACTGGAAATGAAAGTGGAAATTGGAGCGTGTCTTGCAGTTTTCTAAATTTCTTGTCTTTTGTCGCATTTTCACCAGTGGAAGGCGTCGTTTAGTTCGGCGCGATGAGTTTTTATTGTTTCTCCGTGCGCGTGTTCAAAAGTCGTCTTTTGTAGGCAGCCTTCGAAGTGAAAAAAGGAAAAAAAATATTGCGAACCGAAGATTGATAATTGCTGGAGAAGCACAATTTGGAATATTTGACGCTGAGTGCGCGTTCGGCGTGATGAAAGAATTGAAGAGAGGGAATGGAGAAAGGAGGAGGAAGTACTTGGAGTCCGATTCGCTCCGGCAGAATCTGCTGCCGAATGCATTTGAAGTCAGCTATCGTGATGATGATGATGTTGGTAGATGATTCTGTGTAATGAGTGATTGTCTAAAGATGCTCGGAACGCGCAGTTTCGCTATTGCCAACTCGTGTTAATTAACGAAATGAACGGTGACGCAAACAAGGACACTAACAAGAAAGAGACACCACATGCGCGCATTGTTAGTGTCCTTGTTTGCGCCGCCGTTCATTTCATTAGGCACCAACTCGCCCCTCAAGCCGTTAGTCGTGTTAGTTAGTCCGAAGATGTAAATTAGTTGCAATCTAAGACTTATGAAGACCGTGTTTAGATAGCGATAATGTTTATCTTTACCTAAATACCAGTTGCGACCGCCTAGGTGCTTTCCTTCCATTTATTATTAGGGCTCTCACGGTTGACTATTTTTGTGCTACTGCACTCTGAACACGAATACGCCTATACAGGAGTGAAAAGGGACTAATCTGTCCTCTATCGCACCCAATTTTATAAATGTGAATGCGCTAGACGACAGCTTACTTTCAGATTTACTCCTTTCTGTTTACAGGGTAATGCGGCGTCGCCTCAATTAAGCCGCCAGAGCCATGCAAGTGCAAAGAGCAACTTACCGACTGCATGTTTTGATACTGAAGAGGTTGAACTTTACGGAGATACCAATTGCGTTTCCCGTAGTGAATTTGTTTTATTTCTACGAGGGTTCAAATTGGGCACCTTTCTCGAAAATTTTCTGCTCGAATACCGTGAAATTCTTGTTGTAGCAGCTGTTAAATACATGTACTCCTAAAAACCAAGATTTTTTTCGTCCCTATTTTAAGCTAGATACGCTGGCCTGTGCCGCAGTTTTAGAGATGAATTTTGTTTCATTAATTTCAATCACGTGGTGATGACATGATGCCAGAAATGGCAGCGGGATAGTGGAGACGCAGAAAGCTAGAAGTCTTCTTTAGTACAGCACAGAAATAAGACATGTCATGGCTCAAGTGCCGAGTTATTTACAACGGCGAATTACATAACGTAGAATTCGCTTGGTTGCCAGCGTGTTATTGTGTGTGGCGCCAAGCGGTCCGTTCAGTAAGGGTTAAGCTCCGAGAACTGTACAATGTAGTGCATAATATACGACAAAAAACGCCTAGCACTTTGACAATATTGAACAAGTGCGCGAATTTTCATCGAATTCGGAGTGTAACGGAATAGGCGTTTCACTCGTTTCCAAGCTGGAAGCTTTCATTTGAGCAGCCTGTATTCGCGTCTAATTTTCCTCTTCAGCATTCTGTTGTGTTTGTCACATGGTTGAAGGAGGCTTAGCAATTGCGAATGTCTCCCTTTTTTTCTGATCAGCATTTTCTTATTCCACGTTTTTTTTTTCTCTCTCTAGCGATGCTCTCTCGTATTCGGTCGATGTTTGGCGCCCTCCTTCGAGAGCGGGCAATAAAAGTTCTTTCGCTGGGTCTATGAGAAAAAGGCGCATGCAGAAGTACCGCGGGAACGACACATGCGTCGCAATCGCCTCCGGGGCTAACGTTCCCAATTGCGTTTCGACGCCATTTTGTTCTACCGTTTCACTTATCTCCCGCGTCACTTGCGTTTTTTTATTTTCCTGATCTTCTGGCCGCGCTGTGGCACACAAAAAAGCGTCGTCTGCTCGTCGTCGCCGCAAATGCGTATTTCGTTTCGTTGCTTCCTTTTTGTCTTTTCTTCACGCCGCTTCTCTTCGGTCGTCTGCATCGCGGGTGCTGTTGCAGACGACAACGGGCGATTCCTAATGGAGGACGTCATTACGTCTGCTATTGCTGCGCAGTGTTTTCGGCTCTCCAACGACCACCCCCACACATTTGATGCCTGGCTTCTTGTCGTTTTCTTCCTTTATGTATATACGCTGTTGTGCGACGCTCGGCAATGGCGCACACCACGCCCCACAGATGGCGTTGCGTCCCGAAGTGTTTACTTTCTGGGCCGTTCGTTCTTTCGTGCCCCATCTAGCGGCTGCGGCTGCCTGCAGAGTACTCGAGAGAGATCCTCGCAATGCATGTGCCGGGTGCTGGGCGAAGCACGCTATACCTCTTGTATTTCATGGTTCCTTCGCGTGTTTTTTTTGTTCTTCTGCTTTTCATCGTTGTTTCAGGCTTAGTGCCATGTCTCGCTGGTTCGTTGGCTCTTAGAATGCGAGCGCAGCGCCACCACGTATCAAACCGTGTGTGCGTGCGCGTGTGTGCAACGGCGACAGCTGGTTTGCTTTCGTAAAAGAAAAGTGATCGGCTGAATGGGGCGAGCTATTTTCAGAGCGCCCTGCAGGTCAGACTGTGTACTCGTGTGCTACGTATTTACACTCACGTTAGGCCCGTGTAATCGACGGATGAGGGGGTTACGAGGGGGGGGGGGGGGTAGCTGCGTTTTTGCGTGGAATTGCGGTTACCAGGAATAATACACACGCGAGCGACGGCTACGCGAGCACAAAGGAAACAGCCTGGTACCTCTTATTGCAATTTCGATGGCGCCGTATAAGTTATACGGTGAGTGTTCCGTTTTGTACGGCCTTCGAAGAACGTTTGAGGCGCAGATGGTGGCTTGCCTGGAAGGAAGCAACTGTATGTTATGAAAACTAAAACAAGGCAAAGAACAAGTAACTGAGTGGATGCCTTCGATCAGTCCTTGATTCGTTTTGTCGGCCCAGCCGTGTTCTGATCGGGCACTCACTGACTGATTGCCGGTGCTGATTGTGAGACTTGTGCTAGAGGTTTCTTTTTCTTTTAGCTTTTGGAGCGATGATTACAACGCTTACTGGGAAATCAATAGCATACAGTTATTTGCGCTGTGCACTAGCTATTTTTGTTTGGATTTCAGAAAGGAGGAGGGGGGCTTTTTTTTTCTACTGAAGGAAACTATCTCCCAATTTATAGCGATGGCTTGCGGTGAAGTGGAGCGGAGTATTTTTTTTTCCGAGCAAAAAAGCATCACCGACGAATGTAAATTTTTATTTCGTTGGATGCTAAAATGCCTTACGCACAAAGAACGCCAAATCCTGCGTTTAAGTCGGTGCTAGGCATCACGTTGCGATTAAGGGTTGCCGCAGCCTGTCTTAGATCTGGGATTAGCACAATGGCAACGCTGCATTCATTGAACTAACCATTGGTTTTCGAGTAGATAAGGATATTACCCGACAGCGTATACACTTCGTTTGGTGGGAAAGCCGTTGACGCAGTCGGCACCGCGTGTCGTAAATAATTGCATTACAGTGAACTTAAATTGGATGGCGGTGATGATGATGATAAGTGGTTACTGTGTTTACAGACTACCTCCGTACGCGAATCAGTATGTCCCGAATGGGCAGATACATGCCGCAGTCTTTGATATATGCTTGGCGCTTCCGGTATATGCCTTTCTCGATGTCCGGGATGGGGCACCTTGCATAGCTGCTTTTAGTGATTATCAGGTATTCACATCGGAACGCGGGACACTGTAGTTTTTTTTTATTCAGTCATTCTTATCAGGGGAAAAAAAAAATTCCCTCATACAGGTTTTGAGCATTGCGAATATTAAGCACGCAGAGCTAACTGTTTACATGGTTTCATCTTGTCTTAATAAGGCGTAGAACATACGAATTGACAGTGAGTGGCGCGACCCGTACCTCACGTCCCCTATACCCTGAACGCTGACGTATTTATTGTGCGTGTCGGTGATCGGAAATGAGTTCTACCGTTGGTCAAACGACAGCTGTACCCGTACGGTCCTTTAAAGAAGGAAAAAAAACGAACTTGGGAACGCAGTTTGTCTCGACGGTTGCCGTTGATGCCCGAGTCGTTCCTACGTAACGGCGAATGGAAAGTATTTGAGCCAGTGGAACAGTGCTTCCGGTAGATTCATTTTCATTCGGGCGCCAGAAGTGGACGTAATCTTCGTGCTTCGAGATCTCGCCAACAGCGTTCCGCTTTTTCGACGTTTTTTTTTTTCCCGTATGCCGTTGCCACTACCGGATGGTGTTTCGGAAAGCCGCTTTCCCGATCTGCGTTCTTCTTTTTCTTTTTTCTTTTTAAATTTATTCTCCGACTCCCCCGAAAGTTCCGTGCCCAGAATCAGAATTTCCCGGGGGCTGTTCGTATAATGCGCTTTCAGCGATACTCCGGCGCATCGACCGATGCCTGCCTGCCTGCCTGTTTCCCTGTCTCGAATGTCCAGCTCCGGAAACGATTATGCTGGCCGTCCCACCGCGTCGCTATTTATCTTTGTCGCTGTTTGTCGCTAGTTGTTTCGAAAAGCTCGGTGTAGGGGTGCCCGACATGGAAGGTTTGGAAACGGAACAAATTTATCGATGGACTCAGGCCGGGGTACAGATGTTTATTCTTGTTTGTTTTCTGTAAATTTTCTTTTGCCTGGAATCAAGTCGTAAGCGAGGTAATGGCAGTATGTCACAGGAAAGCGAAGTGACTTTCCTTCTGCAAAATGAGCTGGTAATGGTTCGCGTCAGTTCCACCAAGGCAAAAAATTCTCTCAGCGCCTTTACCTGTGGCAAGTAACTTCACTCGCCTGGCAGTCGAGGTCGTTAGGAGTGTCATTTGGCATCCGATTCTGCACCTTCGGGATGTCGGAGGTTGGTTTAAAACTCGATTTGCCTCTCTGCTCGTTCCATAATTTTGACTGCTGATTTACCCTTTCATGACGAAACATGTATGTTAATGGGGTCATATAGAATAGCCTGGGCTAAACGAAAGAAAAAAAAATGTTGATTCACCCACATGCATTAGCGCTTCTAGTTCTCTTGGTTGTCACCATGTGGCGTATTTAAAAATGGGGTGCTGACGTCAGCCGTGACGTAACAGAGAAAGAGAATGACTGAGTGGCTGCAGAACAGAACGTGATAGTCCGTTAGGTTTTGTGGCAGTGGCTGCCGGCGAGATACGCATTCATTCTGCGGAATGCGGAGATACGCATTCACTCTAAACACGAATAAGCCTATATGGGAGTAGAATCGGAGCTATATACCTATATGGGGAGGGGGGTGGGGGCCATAAGGGAGGACGGTAAAGGGCAAGTTACTCATTTTTTTAACTTATTTCTCTTTAGAGTGTGTATTCCCACTGACACGCCTCTGTGTTGCACACAATGCCGCCTAAAGGGCAGGGATGTGGCCAGAATAAAGTACCCGCAGCGAGCGGATAGCGTTGCAATTGGGTGTAATGAGCAGCACGCACACAGATATACGGACATTTACAATCTACTTTCCGATTGAGATCCGGTGAAGAAAATGCATCTGCCTAGGCTACGTCGATGCTATCCATCGGCGCACTCGAAGCACACACGTGAACAGTCATACAAAATATGGCAACGCAGCAAATCTACTGCGGTTTCATGAAGCGTTCAATATGCGCCTTTTATATTTTCCAAAATAAAGACTGCTTGTGTTTTTGTCTAGCTCTCTATTTCTTATGTGTATACTAAATCACTAACATTTCGAACCGGTGTGGTTCTTTCCCCTAGTGGCGTGACGCCATTCGACGCTGGTGACAGGTGTAAGCACTGCTTCTCACTGACGTTGAGGAAATAGCCGTTATTGGTGAACCTGTACAGGGCGGACGCCAAAGCACCGTCGCGAAAATCTGGCGTCCAAGCCCGGGAAGGCGTTTCCATATAAAAGAGGAAAAAGCGGACGCGAATGGAGTGACGCCATTGTGTGCAGATGATCACATTGCTGACGCAAGTTCGAGGTGGTGTTACAGACTTTCCTATATGGGAGAATACCAGCTGAAATTAATCAGGAGCTCTCGAAACGGCATACTGTGTAGCCCTTCACTTAGTGTTGGTTGCGTAGAAATTTGTCATATTAGAATAAAATAATTTTTATATATGAACTCGCCTAAATGGAATTCCCGGTTTATTCGAACTGACGTTTTGGTCCTTTTAGTATCACGCGCATTGAACGGAGTCCTCAGGGCACCCCCTAAATCGAACTCTGCATAATTATAAGAAGTTTTTCGTGCCCTTCAGGGTCGAACTATTGTGCTTTGAGAGTATTTTGCATTTTAATTCCACTGTTTCGTAGCCAGACACTGTTGTTGTGTACCGGCATATATGTTCAGTTCGTGAATGACATCATGACGGCCACCAACTTGTAGCTCTTTTTTTTTGGTTCTTGTGTTTAGGGTGTGCTGCGTGCTTGTTTATACTTTGTTTTATTTCCTTGTGTTGTTTTTTGTTTGGACCTGATGGACTTCACGTCCTCGTTTACGGAAGAAAACTGCTGGCCCACTTTCGAAACTTTTTTCTCTTTTTGGTTTTATGTGATTAGTTAGTGATGGTTGGTTTATGACGGCATGACAAGAAACAAAGACGTGGCACTAGATAAACTGAGTGGGTGCTGTGCTTTCTGTTCTTTCAAAGTTATTTCGAGCATCCACACACAGTGTGTATGGTTTCTTTATTTATTTATGTAGAAAATCCTTGATGTGAGGATGTGACTCATACAAGATTGGACGCAGTTCACATTAATTTCACATTACGCAGTAGAATAAAAAAAACTGAGAAAGTACAAAATTACGAAAGTAAAAGAAATACATAATTTCTAACCATGCACAAGCATTGAACGTTGTAAACCATATTTTAAAAAAATCTAGAAAAAGGTTGCCTTTGTCTGTAAAACTAAGGTGGTCTTTCAAAAAGTGAATTCTCGAGAGCTTGTTGAGCGATATAGGATGGAGTTATGTGTTAGGCGAGTTTTGCAGGAAAAAAGTACTTGGCGAGATTCCGCTCTTTGCTTTTGTTAGCTCCTTGAGCTATACTAGTTAGCTGCCAGTGATTCAGCTCGTCCGGCTTCTTCTCTTCTAAAAACAGTCGATAGACGGTCTATATACTTCTTATATCCTCCATTGCGTTCCTATAGATATTTATTTTTGTCTGCCCATAGTCTATAGACAAAAGTCTACTAAAAGTGTATGGCCATAAATCTTTAGATTTTTTGTGAACTGTCTATTGGATTTGTATGGCCTATAGACTGTTCTCAAGGGTTGTCTATGGAGAGTCTATAGACTTTATAGATAGAAGTCTATGGACAGTCTATAGACTGTCTAAAGAAGTTTTCGTAAGGGTTGCTCCGTTCACGGCTCTCCCTCGCACGGTTTCATTCGCTTCATTTGCGCTTGGTCCCGAGTTGGAGCTCCTCGGAATAGTGGCGCGAAAGAACCTGAAATGACAGCGCGACCAAAGCCGACATCATCTCAGTCCATTGAATTTTGACTGCGAGAGCGTTTTTGTCGCTTGTGGGACTCGGCTGTCTCTCTAAATTAACGCCAACGAAATGGGACGAAAAATGTCCCGTAGCCTCTCGCAGTAGGAGACTGAGGTCAGGGGGCAAAATTAATGGGAGAAAAAAAAAAACCGCGTCGCTTTATACTTGTCTAAATGATGCTATTGAATATAACTCCTTCGTTTTAGGCTCTGTGTTAAAGTGTTTCTTTTTTCTGTCCAATTGGTTCCAAATATAAGGCGGGGGAAAAAGTCTTACCTTTGATTGCATTTCTGTATTTGCCCTTTTGTTCTGTCGTGATGTTTTTTCGGAAGGAAGAGTAAAGGTAGCAAATAGCACGAAAGGGCTGCTATACGAAACGCGCTCGAGAACTTGCGCAAGTTCGCGAAGAGGCAGTGGGCCGTTTTTAGGTTACACAATCGATGGGGCCACGCTGGGCCACGGTCTTTCTGGGAACCTGACCGTTTTGTGGGTGGAGGGGGAAAAAGGGGAATTTAAATTGAAACGACGGCCATTTTCTCCCGAATGGGGCCCACATAACGGTGTCGTGGCGGCGCGATTTGTCCAATGGCCCAAACATTGATGGAGCTGTGGGCGGGGCTGCAGTTTCACTTTGACCTTATGGGGAAAAGGGCGAGATTTAAGTAGCGGACGTAAATAAACCGATAAAGAGAAGAAACTAGATAGAACAGTATGGGGAATTTACGTGAGCGAATGATAAGGCGCGCCATTTTATTCTGCCCTGCAGAGCTGATTGTAAACTTCTTCACATGTCGCGGTACGAGGACCGTAATAGGTTCAGCTTCCAGCTAACTTCTCCAGCAGTTCAGGCGTAGCGATTGGCCTGCTGCGCATGCGTCGCAGTGACCGCGCATGCGCTGTAGGCGTTCTCTTGTTAAAGTGGACAGTTCGGAAGAAAATGCATAATCGAGTGATCTTTAACTGATAACCGATCAGAAGAGAACCTTGTTCCTTTTATTAAAAAAAACACTGCTGGTCTCTTTTTTCTTGCGCCCTTCTAATCCTAACCCTTGAGCATTTGTTCCTATTGAGCGGTCTTTTGGTATCCCTCCTGCCTTATAGTCCCGTCTTTATTATTATTATTATTATTTTTTGCGTACGCTTTAAGCTGACTAGTGAATATAGAGTTGCTTCTTGAGATGCTCAAATCTCACTGGTCCCTCTTTCTAGATTCTTTTTTTACCCTTTATCGATAGTTTTCAGCTTCACGCAGTTATCGAAAGCGAAAGGTATACATCCTTGAAAACGTCAACGTAATGCCGCAAAATAAAATCGCCAATAGAATCTGCAGAAGCACCGTGCCCTGCTTTTCTTTTTTTTTTTTGCTTTTTCCGTTGATTTTCTGCGCCTCTTTCCACCGAATCGCGGAAAATTCGTGGTAATTCCCAGCCCGATTTCTAATACGAGGTGATTCTTCCACGGAACGAAGTGATGGCGCTGTCCGGAAATATGGCCTGTTTTCTGCTCGATTTGCGCGGGCGTTCCAACAGTGTCCGTTACCTCCGTCCTCTTTTTCCTCCTCATCGTGTCCTTCGCTTTTGAGGTTTTTGTCAGTTTTAGAGTGTACACGTTGTTTTTTTTTGTACAGAGGAATGCAGGCGTTTCTTCTTTGTATGAAATAATAGCTGCAAGGTTTTTGTCTCATTACGCCTTATCGGCCTTACCTGCGTCACGTAACCGCACACATAACCATGCCAACATTGATAACGTTATTATCTTTATCTTCTCTTGCCATCTCCTCATTCCGGTCATGCCTGATCTTTTCATTACTGTGACGCCTCTGTTGTGGCCGTCAGTGTTCCGAGGCCCCAGAAGCTGCAGCGGTGCGACCCAGAGCTCAGGAACGGTCAGGTCTTTGTTCTATTCCCTCGAGAGCACGCGTCGCCGAGCGTCTTCTGTTTGGTCGGCGCTTGACGATTACCATATTATACTTGATCCATTATCATGTTTTACCTTTACCATACCCAATATTAACTTCAGTTTACGGCGCGTTGTCTCGCCCTCGTTTAATGTATGTGAGCGTGGCGGTATTGAATTACGACGTCTTACGGCAACGCTAAAGCCGACGTCGGTTCCCCCCCCCCCCCCCCAGAAAAAAAAAGCGATATACAGTTGCTGCTACAAAACGAAAATGGCGATTGATTGGAAGTGTCAGAATTGGGGATTGGAAGAAGGGGGGGGGGGCAATTTGCAGCTACGGAGGAGGCTGCGGCCGGCGACGCAAGAGCGTTATCGGGGGCTCCCTTTTTTCCTTTCTGGTGCACTTCGGCGATTTTTTTATCTTGTTCAGCTAGTTTTTAAAATATAAATAAAATTATCAAGCCGAGGTAATCTACAGCTGGAGTTGGCAACGTTGGACAAGAGCGTGCCGAGTCGCTGAGATGTCACCTGAAACACGCCTATGGCAGCAAGTAACGAACGGTTGAGGAGTGACCCCTGACAAAAAGTATTAAAAAGGAGCCTCGGCCTAATGCAAGAAGAAAAAGAAAAGGAAAAGAGCTGCATTTTTCAACCCAAATTTAAATCATGCCTATAGTTTTGGACTTCGTGCGGAAAAGCCGGTCAGATACTATGCGGTTCCTCTCGGGGTTGCACACGGCAGAAATAGCGGGCCACGTCAAGGGCACAGGGCCTAAGTGTAAAGAGTAAAGTTAATGGTCAGCAACTTAATATGAAGGCTGCCGAAGTATTCGGGAACACTGCGATAACGTCTCTCAGTAGAATTAATGCTATATGTGTACGGCGGTAGAAATACCGCAGTATGGAGCGTTTTGTGGGAATCCACGGGTGCTTCTACCCGCGAACGTGTGAACGAGACATGCAGGCCTGCAAGTGCCATCGGCATTTCTTATGCCCTCAAAAGTGACGTAACCCCACATCTTACCGTCGCGCCTGCATTAAAGCGTGTGGTCCCCTTGAGAAGGGAACCCCGTCTTCTCTCGTTCTGTCTCGTTGCTCGCCTGTCTGTGTATATCCTTCCTTTCATCCCTATAGGGGACAGTGGAGAGCCATGCAACTAAATAACGATGAGGAGAACACTGGCGCTGCGTTGGCCGTGGACCCGAATACAGATTGCCCGTTGAATATCTTCTGGCTTTCCTCGCAGTCCTAGCATTTGTTTCCCCGCTTTGCTTTGCCTCTCTTTCGGGGATTACTTCTTGATTTCTTTCCCTACATTCTTTCCTTGCCCTTTCTCTCATGGCACCCTTTCTTTTCAGTCTGGTGGCGAGTAGGACCCTTCCTCCCGCCACCTCCTTGTCGTAACCTCCTTTCTTCTCTCTCTCTCTCTCTCTCTCTCTCTCTCTCTCTCTCTCTCTCTCTCTCTCTTTCTGTCCTTCACTTGCTTCCCTGATCTCGTTCCCTAACTCCCCTTTAGCACACCCTTTTTTCTCTCTGTTCATCTCCTTTCTACGTCGACAAGGCCCGCATGAGACGCTGCCATAAAACTACGGAATAAGTCCCGCGGAAAGACAAAGAGCTCGGATCTTTCAAATGAATGGGCTGCTTTATTCTTGAGAGAGTAAAGGAGAGAGTGTTGAAGAGTGGAAGGAAAGACCTTCGCGTCGGCTCTTCTCCCCAGACGCCGGACGCGGCGTCTCCCTTTCTTCCCCCCCGCAGCGTCAACTGTCTTCGAGGAGCGCCGAGAGCAGAGGCGCTGAAGCAGTGTCAGGTTGGAGGAAAAGGGGTGGAAAGGAAGGACGGCGGGAAGCGAAATGGGAGATCTCGTGATTTCTTCTTATCTACCGCTGCCACGCGTTCGTTCTCGTCCGACTGAGTTATCTACCTTTGCAAACCTGTCTTTTTGTTTTGTTTTTTTCTGTGCCTGTCTCTCCCTAATGTTTCCTTGTCTTGCCTTCCTTCCTTTTTATGCTAATTTCGCGCTCGGCTGCCTAGATATTTAAGACTACATAGACGACGGGCTTTTCATGGCTGTTTTTTTTCTCTTTATTTCGACTTTATATACTCTCACAGAAGGATGTGAGTTTTCGAATTTTCAATAATACCGAAAGCCGCTCCCATTTTGAGCTGTGGTTATGTAGGGAACTGGTGGTTATCTAGGGAACTTTAGGGAAATGTCGCCGTTTGTATCGCAGTATATTACCACTGAAAACTTCTTCGTTCATCTGGGACCCTGTCTCTGGTCTTGTAAATTTGTCTTTGAAGGCTTCTAATTGCAAGCTGTCTACAGCCCTCTACTCTTATGGATATATAAGCCTGCTTTCTTGTTTTGCTTCCACCGTGAATCAAATGTCTTTCGTCGCCGGCCTGTTTCTTTTAGTTAATGGAGTGTAGAATTCTTTGAGACACATAAGACGAAGGATTGCTCAAGATCACTTGTACTGCTGTTCGTCTTCGTCGCGACTTCTCATATTTCCAGATCCGTAAATTCTTGTCTTTCCTAGAATGTTCGTTTATTTTTCTTGCCCTGCGCTTGCGCCAAAGTCTCATTACCTGAATTCCATTCTCTTACTGTTACGGAAAACATCATAATGCGTTGTAGTCGACGCGTGTGTTCACGTGTTTTTGTTTCTTTGTTGAGCTGATATTAAAGTGGGCGTCATTCTCATTTCGATAGCGAACTCAGCTCGGCATTGTATTACACTTCGTCGGTGTTATATATCTCGTTCTAATTCGTGCCGCACTCGCACGGCTATCGCTGATTCCTCGATGACTTCAGCCTCAAAAAACTCCTCGTCATCCAAGGCGTTTGTATTATGTGGCTGACATTTCTGCAGACACTAGCCGTTGCGCTGACTCAGTGGTTATGAAACTCGGCTTCTGGCCCTAAAGACGCGGGTTCGATCCTGGGCGCGGTATTCGAATTTCGATGCAGGCGGAATTCTAGAGGCCCGTGTGCTGTGCGATGACAGTGCACGTTAAAGAACCGCCAGTGGTCGAAATTTGCGGAGTCCGTCACTACGGCGTTTCTCATAGCCTGAGTCTCTTTGGGATGTTAAACCCCCATAAACCAAACTAAACTTTTCTGCAGACCGGCGCTCGTGGTTATTGCATGCAGTCTTGATGTGCGCGCTAATTGCGTTCAACGGCAGATAACGATGTCGTCGGTTCGGCTGCTCTTCGCGGTGACCTTATGCCGATGGCGGAGAAAACGCAGAAACGATTGTTTAGCGATATTTTCACCGCTGTTTAAGAATCCCAGCTGGTAGAATTTAATCCGGAGCTCTCTAATACGGCGTTCCTCTTAGCCGTTTCTTACGCTTTGGCTGATAAAATTTGTGATTATGAATTTAAATAAAAATTTGGGTTCGCATCTCTGACATGAGTAGTTCTTGGAGAACGAGAAGACCTTTGTACATCATTTGACCTCAAGGCTGGGATGGAGTGACTAAATTAGGCATTTTTTAAAAGCGACAGTGTGCCTGCTGGCATGAAGTATTTAACTCCAAATATAGGTACACACTGGACTCTTGAAGGAAGTCCAGTAACATCCGGTGGTGCGGCCCAAAAATCCATTCTTCTACAACCGGTCACTTAGGCCTAAGCTCGTACTAGACTGAATACAGTTTGTGATGATGATTCGCCTAAAGGAAAATGCATCTCACCATCGTGTTTTCGCTTGATGCTTGTGTGGTTAGATTTTAGCTCCGGCCAACGCTTATTTCTCTAGAAATTTGGTGGTTCTATTCCTTCACGCGTTTCTTAAGAGCGTGTTTTGTTTTGACATAACTCTTTAGTGCGAAAGCATTATATGGCTATGTCGCGTTAGCAAAAAGTGTCCGCAAATTTTGTCCGCTCGATTATGTCGCTCTGTGGACATAAATGTTCAAAAGTTTGATTGTGTTAGATAGTGCGTGGGTCGATCGATCCCGAAATGAAAACAGTTTGGTTGATTAGTTGCAGTTGATTATTTAAACTGAATTAATGAAAAGAAATTCGGTGTTTGAAGCAGGTTTTGTGTGGCATGATTCAATGAAAACGATGTAAATGCGTACGAAAGCTTCATTCATATAAAAATAAAATAATAAAATAAACCAGAAACAAACAAAAAGAAAAAGGCAAAAATAAAAATACCGAATAAAAATAAAAACAAGATTTCAAATAAATATTATACAAAAATAGAAATGGAGGGAGAAAAAGAGGAAAGGCTTTCGCATTTCCGTTCCTAAGCAGACTTAATTGCAATCCTGCAATTTTTTTTGTTTTTATTGTCCTGTCATCTTGCCTATTAGGCTCCCAGCTAGCCATCCTTCGAGAGACAAATGATTGCGGATCAGTCTGGGCAGAAATTAGCGCGAGTCTTCTCTCTAGGCGGCCGACCTGGTCTCCGGGGACGCCCGCCAGGATGCGCGCAGCTCCGGTGGAATAGGCCCACCGTGTCCGTAAACACGGCCTAGATTGATGAGATTAGGGCTGGCCTAATCTCACTGTTTCTCCCTCTCTCTCTTCCTCCCCTCTTTATCTCTCTCGTGGGATTGCAGTTAAGCTTGCGGTGGACTACAAGGCGGAAACGAGTCTGCGCTGGGTGTTGGGGAATAGCTGGTGTGATTTGGGCGTCGGACGCGGAAGTATTGTCTCAGCCCTTAAGCTTGTGTGCTTCTCTAGGAGGCCTGGGTGAGTGCATTTCGGGAGCTTTCGTGACGCTTGCATGCCCCCTCGCGAAGCTGTGATTTTTTCTCTTTTTGGTCCGGGGAATTTAGCGAATCTAGTTATACCAGTTTCATTAGCGTGGTCTCAGATTCCGTTGTGAAGAAACGCCCAAAACAAAATATTTGAGATATTAGGTACATGGACGGGGAAAAACTAGAAAAAAGTTATTAACATTTATAAGCAGAGGCTGCGTTTTTATGGAGGAAAAACGCTAAGGCGCCCGTGTGCTGCACGATGTCAGTGCACGTTAAAGATCCCCGGGTGGTCGAAGTTATTCCGGAGCTCTCTAACTGCGCTAAATCCCTAACTGCGCTAAATCCCCTCTTTGGGTCGATACTTCGCTACTGAGAAATGCATGAACACTCCTGAGCTGCGCCATCTCGTGGGACGCTTGGAAGGCCCTTAGGCAGCCGCCGGCTTTTCATGCGGAACAGTTTAACGATTCCAAATATCCAGGAAGAGGCATAAGAGCGACTCAATGTCGTCATTCTTGCAGGATCGGACTGAATACGCCCGAAGACGTCAGCATATTCCCTTGAGTACGTCTGATTGCATTTTCTCGTTGTCGTTATGGGTCGCATTTCATTTTCAGTTAATTTTTTTTGCGTGCGTCGAGTGTTGTTGTTATTTTTAGAGTGAATTCAGTGAGCGTTATCTCGATTTCTTTTATTTATTTCGTCTCCGTAGTTCTGTTCGAATTGTTAGCTCAGAAATCCTCGTATAGGAACTGAGTGCTGGGCATAGTACGGGGATGTCTTGCCCTTTATGTTGAATAGTTGAGCTCCGCGCTTCATTGTGGGTGGCCGGCTTAAAAAGAAACTGCCTCTATACTGCGCACTTCTCAAAGCGTCTAGCATGCATCGTACGAACAGTAAATAAACAATTTGTATCTCTGTTGATCATTTTCTAGTTGTGCACATTTGGTGTACATACCTTATGTTTACGTGCTTTCATATAGTTTTCGCTCTTTATCATCCGTAAATGTACTAGGTTTTCAATTTGATCTTCGAGGCTTGCACTGCCTGTGGACTTTTACAGCAGTGGGTGCGTATGTAGGGAGTACGCGAAAGAGCGAAATTTGGGAGAAGAGGTTGAATACAGGTAGGTTTTGGGCCAACTGGTCCGACATACTTGTGGGGAAAAACCGCGCCTTCAAACAGCACTAAGACGAGAAGTGCACAGGACGAGCGGCAACTTGCAACTGGACGAGCATCTTGGACGAGCAGTTGCAAGTTGCCGCTCCTCCTGTGCAGTTCTCGTCTTAGTGCTGTTTGAAGGCGCGGGTTTTTCCCCACAAGTTTGTAAGAAGAGCTACGAGTAGATGAGCGGATAGTGACTGAGTGGCGGAGACACTAAGAAAGTGGGTGAGTGAGCGAGCGAGTGAGTGATTGTGAGTGAGTGAGTGATTGTGAGTGGAGTGAGTGAGTGATAGTGAGTGAGGTAGTGACTGTGAGTGAGCGAGTGATTGTGAGTGAGTGAGGGAGTGGAAGTGAGTGATTGTGAGTGAGTGGAAGTGAGTGATTCTGAGTGAGTGAGCGAGTGAGTGGGTGATTGTGAGGGAGTGAGCGAGCGAGCGAGTGATTGTGAATGAGTGAGTGGAGTGTGTGATTGTGAGTGAGTGAGTGGAAGTGAGTGATTGTGAGTGAGTGGAAGTGAGTGATTGTGAGTGAGTGAGCGAGCGAGTGAATGATTGTGAATGAGTGAGTGAGTGGAGTGAATGAGTGAGTGATTCTGAGTGAGTGGAAGTGAGTGATTGTGAGTGGAAGTGAGTGTAGTGAGTGAGTGAGTGGAAGTGAGTGATTGTGAGTGAGTGGAGTGTGTGAGCGAGCGAGTGATTGTGAATGAGTGAGTGATTGTGAGTGGAAGTGAGTGAATGGAGTGAGTGAATGGAGTGAGTGAGAGAGTGGAGTGAGTGAGTGAGCGAGCGAGTGAGTGATTGTGGGTGAGAAAGCGAGTGTGCTAGTGACAACGGCAGACAATGAGCATGCAGGATTTCGAAAGTGAATGATGGACCACCGTCAGGCTCCTCCCCCGCATGCTGAAGCCTGTTGCCTCTTATCGTTGTATGTGCCCACCTCGTCATTGCTTCCTTATGCTATTTTGCTTCTGCAGTTGCGTTCATTCCTAGGTAGTACGGAAACGGAACTAACGACCGGCACACACGTAACGCAATATTCATGAGCAGCCGGAATGGCACGAGTGAGTGAACGCGGTTAAATGGTCGAAACTATTTCAATCTCCGTTCCTGCGCACATTCTTGCCGATCGGCTTTTCTTCGGCAGAGGTGATGGCTTCAGAGTTTTAAGATAACCGTCGTTCTCTGCAGAGGAGGCCCATTCGGCGACAAATTGTTCTTCCTGCCACTGAGGATGCCTCGTCGTTCGTTTCCGGTGTTCCCCGTTCATTCAAAGGGACGTAGCAGAGCGATCGAGCTTTTTTGCTTCGACGTACCGCGTTTGCTGGCATTCAACCCACCTCGAAAAAGTTCCTCCCTCTCTATAGCGCCATCTAAACCATGCGCCTAAAGCAATCAGTGGAGCTTTTCGTTCTTTCAAGTATCAGAGCTACATGGCTGGCGCTAAAACCTAGGCACAGTCTTACGCTGTAGCACTTAATCTAAGCATTGCTGACACTTAGGCGTACTGATGGAACCACGTATCGGCGCTAAGCATTGTGCAGGTGCAAGAAGTCTTGAAGGGAAGGCTTAGTTTTGATATCGGATGCTTTTAAATTTCTGCGTAGAGCTTGGCGATATGCTAACGGAATCATTCCTCAAGGGGAAAACTGCTCCGAAAAAGAAAAAAAAGTGCGTTTCTTACGTCTCAGGAGTAGTAATCACTGATTACGTGTGAAGGTGCTCCTTTTCGGGTTGCTTCTTGTTGTAGCTCTTTACTTGCGGGTGGTCTTGTACAACTGGCGGTGTTACGCTGACCCTCAGTGGCCGCCTGACTTTTCATGCTGTGTTAAATAAAACGACTGGGTTGAAACATCAGACTTCCCTGCCCTGTAGAGAAATGTACTATAACCCCCCCCCCTTCTTCCTCCTTCTCGATGAAGCCCATTCCCAGGCCTTTATAAAGCATGCGTGAGTCAGTTCTACCAGGAGGAAGAATGACGTATTCCCGTTTGTCGGCACTTTTCTTTGAGAGAGCGTGCATAGTGTTCACACGTCATTGTTCAAGGGTGACGTCATCGAGTTTTCGGTTTTGACATAAACCACTGATAACTGCGAATACAACTGCGCCGTAGGCTTCTCCAAACTCTCTTGATGCAGCAGTCGCAGTAAAAAGGAAAAAAAAAGTCTGTGTCATATGCGGGTAAACGCGGTATTTTCCATGACCGTAGCTCTCCATCTTATTCTCCCCCCCCCCCCTTTTCTCTCGTAGTTTCACATTCTTGAAAGCTCTGCCACGCTCCCATACACGGCGGTAATGCCATACCTTTTCTTCGCCGGGATTTCTGGGATTTCGGTCTGATTGCTCTCATCCTCTACTTTGGTAGTCGCCGTTTGATTTCTTGTTTTGGTGTCGTTTTTTTTTTCTGCTGCGTCGAAACGTTCTCCGAAGCTCGCTTTGTAGCCTTGCTGCCTTATAGCGCGGACATTCCGTCTGGGCCTGATGTTCCCGAATGTCTCCGCTCTTCTACGACGCCTTACGCCCGAAGTCTCGGTCCTAGCGAAGCCGTGTGCGCGCGTCTTCCAGCGCATCGGGCCGGCTCTAAATGAAGATTGATTCCGGACGTCCTTCGCTTCTCTCCTCCTTTCTCCTTTTTTTTTCTTCCCCCTACGTTTCATTTGTTTTGCGGTTTCTCGCACTGTGCTTTTGGGTGAGTGTGGCCTTCGCGGAGACGCTGAGCCGAACGCCTGGAATCACGGGGAAAAAGTTCAGAAAAAAAGGGAGGGAAATCTCTCTCGTGTCCTTCGAGAAGATACTGAAGTCTGGAAGCACGAAGGAGAACTACGCGAAAACAAACTATTTCTTTTTAGGAAGTGGACCTCGGCAAGGGCCGTTGGGCATTCATGGCGTACTGTGACTAGTGTTTTGCCTGTCTCAAGCCTGGAAGTTTTAGGGCGTTGGCATTTCTTCTTTTTTCTTATTGTTGTTGTCGGAATGCGGAACTTGGTGCTTTAGTGGTGGAGGTATTATGGGCGTCGAAATGGAGATGGCGTTGATAGACTTGGAGCCAGTTCGGTTTAGGGACAACGCGTGTGTTGACTCGCGTCTGAAGTTTTATTTCTTTCTAGCTGAAGAAGTAAACAGAGGACCAATCTCCGTTGTTCACTTCAGTGGTATGCTGGACAGTGGGGCCCTAGAATGCGATGGTGCCTTGGGTTCCTTCAGGGTTTTTGTTTAATTGTTCGTTTGCTTGCCTGGTTTTTTTTTTCTCCGGCTACTAAAGGCTTGGTGTTTCTGGGCAGCCGGTTTCGTCTGGAGAGGTTTTACGATTTGTTTACACTGACGGTTTATAGTGTTCTCAATTTTGACGACGGATTTGGTTGCACTCTCTCGCTTTTTTATATGTGCTGCGCTCGACTGGGTTTTAACTAAGCATTTCAGAGTCATTTCTTCAGCATCCGGCCTTTTCTTGTGTTCAGTATCCACCTTTCACAAGCGCCAAAAGGTCATGCATTGCTTGTAAAGCGTTCTTCTCCTCATTGACACTTTATTTAAGGGGAAGCCGACATTGCAACTGAAGGGTGACCTTTTGTAACGGTAGGTATTAGTCAGCTCGTGCTTCGGTTCGGTATTTTGTGAAATCAGCAAAAATTAACTGTTTATCAGTATCCATCCTATTAATTTCTTGATACAGATTTCTGCTAACTTGAGGGACTGTCGCAAACTCATTGAACATTAAAAATTAAATTTCTTTTTGAATCTGTTGGCGTTCTTAGGGTTGTAACCTGTCAAATATGTGAAAGGTAATCTTACGACTGCTATTACTGTCAGTTGCGAAATGATTGTGTGTGCTCTCATGGTCTGTATTGTTTGTATATACTAGAGGATTCTCACTTTTATGCTTGCTTTGAATAGAACAATCTTGTTCCTCGTGCTTCTACTTGTTTCTATGTACCGTGCGGAACCAGTATGGACAAACAAAAAAAAACAAACAAACAAATAAACCCGGAGGGCACCCACGAGGGCTCCTCGTTTAAGCTCAGGGCAGCATTTTGATTTGACATTCGACCTTTCTACTACTTCCTGTTCCTATTTTCTAATAATGGCGCATCCGAATTCCTTCCGACTAATTTAAGTTCTTTTGCTCTCCGCGTTCTTTCTTTTTTATGCGTGAAGCTTATTAGACGCCATTATCGAAAGGTTTCAAAGCCGCATTAACGTGTTTTTCTTTTCACATTTGCGCTTGAAGGTGGCGTGATGTCGATAGTCTAGCGCCCTCTTTTCTGCGTTCAGAAAATTCCGGCTTCTCCTATCTTCATGCCGTGTTTTAAATTTTTTTTAATTCTTTGTAGTGTTGGCGCTGTACGCCGCGTTGAAACGAATGAGATTCCAAGGCAAAGCGATGGACGGACAGTGTTTACCTACCCTGTGCTCCTCTCTTTGACGGGGAAAGGAGGAAGGCTTATCGACGCGCTGATGTCCCCCGATTGGCGGCGCTTTTAAACGCGACGGGCGGCGCTCTAATTCGCGTTTGAAGAGGTTTCCTCCTCTCCTTGAACACCTACCTTTCCCTCCACCTTTTCACGTTCTTGCAAATCGTTATCGACCCCCCCCCCCCCCCACCCTTTCTCCTCCTTTCTCCTTACGAACGTGATGCGCGCTTTGAAGGCGAAATCGCCCGCATCGGGCGGCTCTTCTGGGAATGAAAAACTGATACCGCCATCTCTGCCTGTCTCGTTCTTTGCATTTCGTACTACAACGATTTTTTTTTCTTGCGTGGTATAATGCTCTTTAATCTGTAGCTTTACTTTGGGGGGGAGTCGGCAGGGAGACGAGAGAGCAGGTATTGGGATTGGGGCTGTGTGCTTTACGGTGCCGGTTATATATATATATATATATATATATATATATATATATATATATATATATATATATATATATATATATATATATATATATATATATATATATATATATATATATTGCTACTTCAGTGCGGTAGTTGTTTAGCCCTGCAACAGAACAGCCCCCTTTTTTGTTTCTGTTCTCTGTAATGGCTAGCTGCTTTGTATGTGCTAGTGCTTAGTATGCTGTTTGTAAAGGATGTAAAAGTGACTGCGCCATAGTCGGGTGAAAGCCAAAAAAACAAACCATGCCAAGAAAAAAGCGGCTTTTCCCGGTCAAATGGGACCCTCTTCCAGCCAATGGCGTCGGCCAATTCTCTCAAGCCTGCTAGCGTGACAATGCAGGGAGTGTCAGGTGAAAGGATAGAGTCCCCTCCCTGAATTGTCCTGGACTCCTCTCTATGCATTGTCACGCCACTCCCTGCATTGTTATGCTACCCGTGCTAGCAGGTGCATGAAATTCGGTCCGCGCCATTGGCTGGAAGCGGGCGCTTTGGCGGGGAAAATACGCTTTTTCCTCGACTTGTATCCCACGTAGCGGTTTCTTTTTTTTTTTTGTTGCCCGTGCCTGTATCGAACATCTGTAGTCTCTCTCGCGTTCTGTTTGCTTACTACATGCGACGGCTAGATAAGTCCTCCTGCTTGTTCGTCCTTATACACTCTAAATCGAGGCCTTGCTTCTTGACACTGATATAAATTTATTTGTATATTTATTTCCTTTACTCTCCTGAGAGGGACTCGTGGAAGTTTCCTTCTGAATTTCTCTTCTGGCAGGAGCAGCTTCCGACGGCCGTTCCGTTCTATCTTCGTTGCTTATTGCGAAAAGTGAGAAGGCGAGAGCAGCAATGAAAGAAGGAAAGGGAGAAGCAAACGAAGAAAGAGAGAAAGAGGGAAAAAAGGAAAGGCGGCACCGGAAGGAACTTGTTTGCGTAATCCGTTAAGGAGCTCCCCTTGAGGATGGCGGTCGTGTGCGCGCATGTTTGAAGAGAAGTCCGAGCCTGGCTCGGTCGCCGCCGGAGGAATCCGCTCCGGGGTCTTCTTTGAAGTCGGCGCCCGCTAAAAACTGGTTCCCTCGGACGAAGCCGGTTTACCCTCGTTAAGCCTGTTGAACGATTTCTGTTCACTTTACTCTTATTTTTCTTAAAAACTGATTGCTTCTCGCAAACGCTGTTTTTCTGTTCGCTCGCCATCTGGTGTTTGTGAGGCACACAAGTTTTCCGCCTCGCTCTCTCAACGTCCACCTTGAGTGGTTCGTTGCCGACGGCGACGCCAGCGGTCGCTCTAATCGTCTCGTTCGCTTTGTCGGCATCCAGGAGAGTGCGCAGTTAAAATTGCATGCTTTGCAGTGTCGCGTTATGAACCATGAAATTTTAAAGCTTATGTCGATCTGTTCGCAATCATTCCGACGCAGTGGAAGGCTGTGAATGGCGCCAAGTCTTAGTCGTTCAGTTATTAAAACGAAGCTGTCGTTGCCAGAGGAGTCGAACCAGTGTCCACCGCTACATCGCAGCAGCCTATCTTCGAACTCAGCCTTCTGCATATTAATGCGACCTGTAGACCGCGACGCGCGTCTAACTTGATGCAGGAATCGAATTATCACTTTCTTGTTAGAAACATACTGCACAATTTACTGCGGCGTTCAAGGAAGGAATCAGGTAATTTTTAGCCTTTAATTAGTAATAAACCTCTGAATCTTTATTTTAAATTCGCATGTGTAAATTACCATTTGAAGGACAATACACCGAAATGTAATGAAACAGTTAACGGAGCTAGATGCCTGTAACAACTTTTGACAAGTCTTGAGTCGTCGCGCTAGCGTCCGTCACTTGCTCAGACGACTAGAGGCATAAAATATTCATTGCACTTTCGTATTCAAAAGGCGGAGTGTAATAATTGATTCTTGGGTCGCGACACCGGTCGTCATTTAAAAATTGTTTTTGCTTTCTAAGAGTGTATTTAGTTCCTAACATTTCAAGCATAGTGCGGTGAAGAACACGAGCGTGCCACAGTCCCTGAGTTTTGTACCAATTATGAAACTCTGAATAACGACAGGGGCATGACCAGCCGTCAGGTTTTGGAAATAACCAGACGGATGCGCCACCTGTGCGCTGAAAAACCAGCTATTGGTGGCGCCCTGCAACTTCTCCAGCAGCGCTGGGCGGTTGGTCGGAAAGCCGGAACTGGCGCCACAGTTGGTTGACGACCTTCGAGTTGTGGATCAATGAATGCCCTGGGGGAGTTCGCGGCGATACGCCAAGGCCGCTTTTGTAAACGCAGGAATGTAACTTTGGACGGTCGTGTTGCGTGTAGGGGGCGTTGGTTGTGCAGTTCGCTTCTCCCCCTTGTAATCACCCTGTAGTTGTAAAGACCACAGAGAAATTGGACATTTTCTGATTTTCGCAGTGTTCGCAAAATTAACAATGCAGAGTATGCGGAGCTGGGCTTGGCGCGTTGTTGGTACGGTTAGTGACGGTGGTTTTATGTGCTCTTGTTTCAATTTGTTTGTTTGTTTTTCATTTACGAATGCGATATCATTAGAAGCCCCAGGGAGCCGAAAGGCGTCGTCGCACAGGAAATTTTCCCACTGGGTGGAAGAAGTGACATCACACATTAGCTATAGGGAAGTGATATCACTACACGGGAGCATTCCCATTTTTCTGCAGGACAGTGACGTTACTAGACCGGAAGATAAGCCACATCCGGCAAAGGCAATCAACAGCTGCCAGTGCTATCGTATTGCGAAGTCGTAATGAAATTGGGCGTCCCCGCGAATTTTTTAAAGCGAAGCCAGGATGAGTAGCCGGCGCGTACTGCTTGCGCTGCGGTCTCCTAAATCACGTTTAGGAGGCGAAATTCTGGAGGCCCGTGTACTGTGCGATGTCAGCGCACGTTAAAGAACCCCAGGTGGTCGAAATTTCAGGAGCCCTTCACTACGGCGTCTCTCATAGCCTGAGTTGCTTTGGGACATTAAACCCTTATAAACCAAACCAAACCAAATGACGTTTAAATTGCAATTTACAGGAGATGTTGAGAGAGGAGCACAATGAATTTCGCGCACTGTTGGGGCCTATGGTCCCACTGCTGTAGTGACGAGCTTACATTTCTACATTTGTATACTTTTGTTAGCGTCCTCCATCTATGAGATGCTACCCGTTGTCTTGACGCGGCGGACATAAACAACTGACGCGCCGCAGAAGGAAAGCAGAAGAAAACAAAACAAAAATAAATAAAAAGAGGAAACTAAAGTTCGGCGTAAGGTACGAAGGGACGAGAGGAATCACTTTCACAACGCCAGGTGTGGCGTTCTTTCTCGTGAAAAAAAAACAGCAAACAACGAGAGATCGGCTCTCCCGAGGAGGAAAGAGCAGTCGGCGAGTGTGCGAAGGAGGAGAAGGAAAGGCGAGGAAGGGGCAACCCGAATGCGCATTGTTTTGGGCGGCGAGGCGTGATTGCGCCGGCTCTGCTCGTAGCTGCTGGCAAGGGAGAAGAGGGGGAGGGGGAGGGAGACAGAGGAGGCCCTCAAGCAGCTCCTTGCGCGTATATAGCATAGCGAGCGAGCGCTAGCGGCATGAGCGTTTCCAGGCCGCTGCACTCCAGCCGAACTCCGCTGCCTGCATCATTTCGTGCGTGCTTGCGTGCCGCCTTTATTTTCGCTTCTTCGATTTCACCTTCTTCATTCTTTGTCTTACTTTGTTCCTGCATGCTGACGTACTTTAGAGGAACACTAAGGTGAAATACTGGTTGGCCTGTGTCAATAGCGTCGTCGTCATCATCATCATCTTCAGCCTGACTACGCCCACTGCAGGACAAAGGCCTTGTCCCATGTCTCTCCAATTAACCCTATCCTGTGACACCTGCGGCCACCCTATCCCGGGCAACTTCTTAATATCATTCGCCCACTTGACTTTCTGCCGCCCCTGCTACGCTTTTCTTCTCTTGGAATCCGATCCGTTGCCCTTAACTTAAGGATCATCAGTTATCTTGCCTTCGCATTACATCAATAGGCCATCACTAAATATTAACAGGGTATCGCATTGTAATCACAAGAGACTCTCACCAAAAACGAAACCGTTACAAGTTAGAAAAAAATCATAAAATTAACTGCGGGTGCCGCCATCATCCGACCGATTTTAAAAGTGAAATCCGTGCGTCGGGGACACCGACTGTTTGTGCGGATCCCGGAGGCTACCCTACACTGCCATTCACTTCTAAACGGCGGCAACCGTTCCTTTTCGGTAAGGACGTCACTACTTGGAATGGACTGGCGGGAAGATTTTTAAATCAAATTTCTCGCAAGTAAATGATTTTTTTTTGCTTCCGGATAAACGTCGACATACCCGGAAAAAGCCGAAGGATCACTTTTTAATCAGGACATTAACTGAATGCAGCTCTCGTCAGTGTCCCTTTAAGCATGTTGCGCTCTGGAAGCTCTGCTTTCATGTGATTACCGAAGTCACGGTCGGATGGAAGATATGTGCACATAAACCGTTCTTTTAATCTACGTGCCTGTGCGAGGTGTAGCTCCCACGTTTCATCATCATCTCCACCAACACCATTCACATCATTAGAGTACAGCCCACCGTAGGGAGGAGGCCTCTACGCTTTTCACTGCAAAAAGCCTGTAATACAGAGGAAGCTCACTGTTCAGTGTGTTTCATTCGCGTGTGTGACGCAGAGAGACTATGCGAATGTGCGCATTTGTGATCTGAAACTTGTTTACTGTTTTGACGTTTCTTCCAGCGGGTTGATTTCGTCTGAGACTCGGCGGTGCAGGGCTGTACACTTATGAGGCCGTAGCCAGGAGGTCGCGCGTTAAGAGCTACACGGACTGCCTGCTAACTCCTGGACCAATCACGGAGTGTCTGCCACCCCTAACAAAAGCTTCGCGAACTCGGCCAACCTGTTGATTAGCTGAGGCCAACTCTCTAGCTTCTACTGCGGTGTACGGTATTAGAACGAATTAAGCTTAACGTAACTTTTTCACGTCGTTTCTTCCTTTGTTCCTGTCCTTCCCCTTTTCTTTTTCCTTTATACTTTGTCTTCACTTTTTTCTTACCGCCTTCATTCTGTGTTCTCTCTTCCCCTTCTGTTTCCTTTATTTACCGCTTTGTTTTGTGTTTTTTTATTCTATCCCCTTTTTTCTTGTGTCATCTTTCTTCCCGTTCTTCTTCCGTTTCCTTATTTCTTTTCCTCTTTCCTGTTTGTTTGTTCATTTCCCTTTTATTTCTGGCCCTGCCCATATTGCGCGTTACGCGTCGCGTGCCTTCAAGCTCACCGTTGCGGAAACCTCCCGTCGCCGTTCCCCGACGCCCACCTGTGCTTCCCCTTTCCTTACGTGTTTTCCCCATTGACTTGTTTTACTTTCCTTTTCGCTTTTCTGTTGCTTTTCGGCCCGTCTCCCGGGCGCTTGCCGTTAGTGCGCGCTGAATCGCTACCACCGTGCAGCCTCCCCTTTGCGCAGTTGGCGTCTCTGCTGCGCATGTGTCGCTCTGTTTGTTCGTGCGTGCTGTCTCCGTTATTCCGCTTGCCCGAACATGTCTCCGATTGCCCGGCCTGTCCTTGCCTTTGCGCTGTCGTCGCGCCCCCCATCGGGTAGGTAGGTCTGCTGATTTTTGTTCTCCTTGCAGCGTTCCTTCCTCTTTCATGTTTTTTTCTCTTTTCGCATTTCTTCAAGTCGTCTTTTTGCCGTTGTTTACGCTTTCTTATTGTTATTCTCTGGGGCACGTGTATCCCGGAGCGACATCTGCGAGTAAGCGCTCCGCGGCTTCCTTTCCACGCGTCTCCTCTGTCTTCATTCGGCCTGTTTCGGAATTTGCGTTTCCGTTTCCGGTTCGGTTGAAGTGGCGTTCTTTCTCCAGCCTCCCCTTCCTCCTAGCCTGCTACATGTCCTCTCTTGCTATGTGTCTTCGAAAGGAGGCCAGCAGTGAAACGCCGAAGCTATTCGAGAGCGTGTTCCTTGGATTTCTTCTTTTATGATTTACATTTTGGCTGCAAGGAGAACGCCTGGTGTTCTGCATGTTTCAGTCAAGAACTTCAGAAAGCGAAGTGCCTTATATAGAAAGCAGCTTCGTTTTGTATAGGCGCGCGATTCCTTTCTTCCTTCGTTTCTTCTTTATTTCTTCTTGTTTTTTTAAATTTTATTGCTTACTCGCGAATTTCGAAGGCATGTTTGTGCTCTCCAGCCTGTCTTTCCTTCGCATGGATGCGAATCGAGGTGGAACTAGGCGGTCGTAATTGAAACATGCGACTGTATTTGGCAGTCTACAGCGTTTCGATGGGCGCGTACCAAGCCTCATGCAGGCAGGCCGTGGGATTTGCGTTATTATTAGTTCGTTCGATAGCCATTGTACTTCGAAGACAGTGTGCGTACCGGTAAGTTCGATAGTCCCTATGCTTCAAAGGTTACTGGTACGTTCGATAGTCCCCGTGCTTCAAAGGTGCCGTACGTGCCGGTCGTTCGATAGTCCCTGTGCTTCAAAGGTCCCGTACGTGCCGGTACGTTCGATAGTCCCTAAGCTTCAAAAGTGCCGTACGTACCGGTACGTTCGATAGTCCCTGTACTTCAAAGGTACCGTACGTACCGGTACGTTGGATAGTCACTGAGCTTCGAAGGCAGCGTACGTACTGGTACGTTCGACGGGCAGCATACGTACCGGTAAGGGTGAAGCTGCAGATACCGTACCTTCGTATTGAGGAACTGGGATTTAAAAATATGAGGCAAACTTATTTGGGAACTATTTTTTTCTGCCGTGAATCCTGTTACTGAAAGTTTAATTTTCGTCCGTTTTGTTCCTATATATTTCTTTTTTTTTTCTCAGATTTTCGCTGATACGATCGCACATACTCTTTCGTTCTGAGCTGCAGTTTCGCGATAAAACTTATCACCAGCAGCGTTTCATCTTTAGTGACTCAAAAGAATTCTCCCTTCGAAAAGTATGAGATGAGAAACCAAAATAAAATGAAAAAAGAACATCAGAGACCATCTCGACAAAGAGCGCTTGTTTTTCTTTAACACAGTCGGCCTTTTACTCAAGAGAGCTTTGTACCGCATTCCATTCATTCAGGCTTTCGTCTCCTAGTTTACTACATGCTAGGCTTATCTTTTTCAGAGCAGATGCACACTCCAGTTTAATGAAATAAAAGATCATAGTTATAGATGTTGTAGCCACGTATGGATATCTTTTCAGTACTCGAAACGTACTGTGCATCATCACAGTGAGAGAAGTGGCCCCATCTATAAACATAAACCTCACCTTCTTAGATGTAGTAGCAGCCCTCCTTCCCGTTTTTTCTTCTTCTTTTATTACACGACATCAAAGATTCTGAAACATATTCGGAATAAGTACAGACGGAGAATTGGACTAATCGATACCAGTAGCAGCTCGTATCGCCACCCCCCTCTCCCTCACCGTCCCCATCCGCCGGCCATCTTGCGATGGGAAGAGTCTTCCCTAATTCCATAATTGAATTTCACGTTCATCCCTCTAATTCGTTCTGCCGAATGAGTCTGCAGCTTATTAGGGCACGCTACGTGGCCCGGCCGGGCAGAGCATTCGTTGGATGGGCATGTGCCGGCGCTGGGCGGTTGTGCGCCTCGTTCCAATGATTCGCTTAATTGCGGATCGTGGGGAAAGGGGACTTCGCCGTTCGCTAACCCGCTTGTTTCCTTCCTTCCGTTCACTGCGGCAGGAATTCACATTGGAGAAGAAAAAAGTTTTTATCCCCCTCCTCCTCGTACATCCTGACCCAGTTCATCTTGCTTTGCGCGTTATGAAATGGTGAGCTGCCAATTTTTGACCTTTTATCTTGCACCATCCTTCGAAGCAGATGTTCGATACCCTATCTGTCTCCCTCTAACCTGTCTCTCGAGTGGTCGGCTCCGCTTCGTTTTTTCTTTCCTGCCGTTTTCATTTTGGCGACGTTTAATTTTTCTGTACGAACTCATAGTCTGCTGATTTTTCTTTTTTGCTTTTTCATTTCTTTCATGGCAGGGTCGCTTGTAATCTGAAAGTTGTACCGGCACTCGAAAGGCAGAGTTGCGAGGTGTTTGAGTAAGCTGCTCTTGATGCCACTGAAGTGTCGGCAGTTGGAAAAGTTCTAAGGCATCGATGTGCGCCGTGTTCCATTAACTGAGCCTGTTATACTTTCGCTTGGCCAACGCTTTTGCTCTTGGCCGAGCTTCAGTTCATTATCAGATGGTTTGGTTTGGATAATGGGGCTTAACGTCCCGAAGGGACTCGGGCTATGACGGATGCCGTAGCGAGGGGCTCCGGAAACTTCGACCACCTGGGGTTCTTTAACGTGCACTGAAATCGCACAGTACACGGGCCTCTAGCATTTCGCCTCCATTAAAGTGCGACCGCCGCGGCCGGGATCGAACCCGCGTCTTCCGGGTCAGTAGCCGAGCGCCATAACCACTCAGCCACGTGGACATTGGCAGCATTTTGACATTGAAGCAACGTTCCCACGTCTGCCATTTAACAACCAGCCCTGTTCTTTAGTGTTGTAGGAATTTTAGCCTTCAGACATTATCAGCCGCTGCGTTCTTCACTAAAAGAGACCGGGAATAAAAATATTGGAAAACAAATAGAGCAAAGCAGAGAAGAGAACCACTCACTTTGCCCCATGGTGCTTCGGTTGAAATAGCATTTTTTTCTTCTCGTTATCACTTTCGGATGCGGAAAATTTATGGCACGCTGCGAAGTTCGGCTCCCGAAAGGCCGCTTAACTGGTGGTTATCTTTAGTTATTTCCTATGTCTACTGACTGACCCCTTTGTGGATTCCCCTGGGCTTTGCCTTCCTCAATGTCCTCCCATGCATTTATATTCATTGAGAGTAGCTAGCCTGTCTGGCGTTGGTCCGCGTATTCGAGGAATAACTGGCAGGCTGCACGGCAGTTTCCATAATCGAATTATTGTGGTGAGTGGCCGCGCGTAGTCTATTAGTTCGGTCGACGCCAGAGTAGAACTGGGGAAGGGGGAAAGTAGAGGAAGGGGAGGGGGGGATGTGCGAGTGCTTCGTGCGTACGTATCCTTTCAGTTTTCATACCAAGTTCCGTAATTGGGAGAGCCCGGTGTGTCAAGAAAATAAAACACTGCAAAAACATGGACCGCTAGCTAGCTTACTCGTCGGCGACGTCGGTTTCAGCCTGTCTGTCGAGGGAGGGTAATTATTTTGACGTGAAGCAGGCGCCCAGTAGCGGCCTTATACTCCATTCCTGGCACTGCGAATCAGGGAAAACGAGTACTGATCAATCACCATAAATATTAATTTAGCTGATTGGAGCGCTGCAACAGCGTCAGCAACAGCAGATGAAAAAGTAATCACTGAACGTACCCTTAATTTCGTCTTGTTTCTAGCTTACGCGCTCTCAGCAAAAATTGAGGAAAAATAGAATAAAAATTCCTGTGCGCAAACAAGGTACAGTGGGCTCCCGTGTATTCGAGTTCGCTTATTTTGGTACAGCCAGCTTACTCGATCTGAAGCTGTTGTCTCCTCAACATCAGGCGCTTTTGAAAGACTCCCGTGAAATCGCTGAAGAAAACTTGAGAAACTTAAAGAAAACCTTAAAATTGAAGAAAATGAAGGACAAGCAACGACATTCGCTACAAATGGCGTCGCCACATGGCGGCACGGCTTGACCCGAAGAGTGTCACTGTTGCTAGAGTTTTTAAATTGTAAAGCGGTATGGTTAGAGCGCACATATTTTTTTTTACTTTTTGTGCTTTCAGCCATAATCTCTGCTCCTACCTCGGTTTTTTTTTTCTTTTTTTTTCAAGTTCGGAAGCGCTACTTAACAAGGTCAAACTGAACCAAGAATATTGTGTGAAGCCTGGGAGTAACTCGGGTAAGTTCGGGTTAGTTGGGAGGAGCGTCGCGCCAGCTGCAGCCAATGGGAGGAAAGCGTCGCGCCAGCTCCCGCCGAGTGTAGAGAGGATGTGAATACATACAGCGAGAAGCGAAGTTGCGTGCATATGCGGATGCCAGAAAGAAGAGGCGAAGAATGAACACATGCTTTCGCACGCCTGCTCGGTTTAACTACGTTAAAACCCTGCCGCTTCTTTTTTTCTGAAATGACGACAGACGTAGGAAATTATAACGAGTTCAAAACGGTACCTCATCTTCAAACGCGACCTCTTAAGCCACCGAGAAAGCGGCTAGTAGTTAAAAGGTTCGAAGTAAGGGCACGAAGTAATGGGGGGAAGAGAGTCCAGAAACAGTATGCGCCGCGGATAAGTGCGCGCCCGTTAAAAAGCCCCATCGATCAAAGCGCGCCGCTCGACTCATCCGATGCCCATAGTGCGTGCCGAGGTTCAACTCGCCGCGACTTGGGCAGTGCTTTAAGCTGCTTAGCTCCGCTCCCGTTTCCAAGCCACGCAATTACCCCCGGATGGATTGAGTGTTTCGCCAGAAACTTGAGCTGTCTCTCTCTCTCTCTCTCTCGCTCTGCACTTCTTATTTGGCGATCGGTCATCCCCTCAGAGAGCGGTAGAATCACGTCTCTCTCCTGATGACGCTCACATGCGCTCTTTTATCAATTTTAATGTTTGTCCTTTCGTCTCATATTTTCCTTGCTGTAGAATTGTTTTTGTCGGATCTATCGTTCCTGGAAAACTTAAGACTCGATCCGTTTCTACGGAAATACGAACTACTTCACTATAAAATTTCATGACAGCCTGTTTATTTTTTTTTTGCATCGTTCCCCCCCCCCTTTTTTTTTATCGGCGGTGCTCTTGCTAAACTTAATCCCCAGTGTAGAGTAGCTTGGCGGCGTTTTCTGCGTGCCGGCAAAAAAAAAATGTGTGCGGTTCATTAAAATGATTCGTTTTTCTGTCTTTCTAAACAATATTCCCGAAGTTCTTTTTTCATTATTTTACTTATGTAATTACTCTGTTTATTCTACAAAAATTATGGGGGGAACAAAATTAACAAAGTCCGTGCATAAGAGTACAAAGAAAAAATGCCGAAGACCAAAGTAATCAGAGATTGAATGGTCAGAAGATGGCTTTTGTGGTGGGTTATCTCCCAGCAGACCTCCTGCGTATATGGCTGCTGTCAATTTATTTCGTATTGTGTTATGCCATATTAGTACGTGACAAAAGGTAGTTTGTACAATTACAGCGGCGAATTAACATATGCTCGCGAGTGCAATGAAACCTAAGGCTGTGTTATCTGACAATTAATTTCGTTTTTTTCTCATATTATTCTCGGCCATATTCTCTGCCTTAGGGACGTAGCGATGGGCTGACGTCACACTAGTCGTGACGCCAGAAAAACAACCCATAAGGTTACGCTTATTTTCATAAATGCCCACACGCTCACTGCACACCGGTATATCGACCAGTGCCGAAGGCGGCGATTTATGGCGCACGATGGAGCGTCTGATGCACCTGACAAGTTTTACCAGCGCTAATCCCGTTTATGGAAAGAAACTTGAGCGGTGGTTGTTCGTCGAATGACTTGCATGACCGGACTCGGAGCGTGGCACCGCGATCAGACTTTCTTTGCCCGTGATTGGTCGGTTGCCTACCCGTCTCCTCTTGCATCTGTCATTATTGACGTCACAACTAAATAAAATTAGAGCCCGTACAGGTAATGCTAGTTGGGAAACTTCTCTCACTTCAAAAATTGGCCGGCGATTTAGCATTGATAATAATTGGTTTTTGGGGAAAGGAAATTGCGCAGTATCTGTGTCATATATCGTTGGACACCTGAACCGGGCCGTAAGGGAAGTGATAAAGGAGGGCGTGAAAGAAGAAATGAAGAGAGGTGCCGTAGTGGAGGGCTCAGGAAATGGGGATATTTAACGTGCACTGACATCACACAGCACACGGGCGCCTTAGCGCTTTGCCTCCATAAAAAGGCTGCCGCCGCGGTCGGGTTCGAACGATTGCTAACCACGAAATATTGCGCGAAAGCACTGTTTTTTGCAGGTCGAGACCATCGCCGCGCACCCCTTTTTCTAAATGTAACCAGGGTGCCCGGCCTGCTTATCAGTTGTAAAGCGGAGCAGTGATCACACTCACCAAACTATAAATCCCTGTGAGGTAAGAAGAACCCTTTTCCCCACCTTCTAATTTAGCTTTTGGTTTTTAGGGAAGCCGTAGGGGCTCCACTATATGAGAGAGAAGCAAACGATGCAGCCTGGCTACTTTTGGCAAAGGCTGTGCCTGAAAACGCGATTGAGGTGTCCACTGACCCAGCGAACCAGTCATGCTCGTCTTCAACTTTTTCGTCGTCAACGCCAGTTTACCCAATGTACGCCTACAACGGTCTATGCTCCAGTTCCGCGTTTCTGCAATAATGTTGTCAACGCCAACGCGCGCTGCTCTAGGGCCCTGTTTCTTCCACCACGTTGCCCACGCCAACGCATGCAGCGCACATCGCTCTGTTGCTACCGCCAGGTGGCTCAAAGCGTAATTATTAGTTTGGTGATAGTATTAAGTGACGAAAAAGACGATGTGCAATGCACACCGCGGGAATGTGTTGCAGTTTTAAATCGAGGCGTGACGTGATTGGCTGAGGCGATAGCATAGTGCTTTCGTGCGCTGGCCAGGGAAGCTGATCCGTTCGTGCCGCTGCGGATTCGAATCTTAGTCGTGCCATTGTTTATTTATTTATGGATTTCCTAAGGTCACCCTCAAGGACAAGCTTCACACAAACCGGTGAGTCGGTCTGACCTCTTGAAATAGTGCTTTCTCCACTAAAAGTGACTAGTCCCACTGGACACCTCGCGGAGACTTATGAAGGGGCGGCGCCATCCGGAAGCAGCCAATAAAAGCTGTAGCAATTTGTCGTCGCTCTCTAATGAAGATGTTTTTTTTACTTGTTTTACCTCTCGTTTTATCTCCCGGACCATGATGTCTAGGCATTTTCGTTACCGCTTCTGTTTCCCGGATTTCGTTACCAGTCGGGTTTGCGTTTGTGAGCAACCTCGAAGTTCGCAACTTCAACACAGTTTACGCTATTCACCACGGGCATCGCGACAATCCATAAACCCCCCGAATTCTGGCCTAATCAGAGCACCGTTTTTTTAATACATATACCGTACGGGAATCTTTGCAACTGGTGATATAAAAGAACTCTGAAAGAGGTGAAAACGATATGAATCGTTAAATAATACGGCCGTCATTTACGCTTTTATACTCTGCTTCATACGTGACACGCCAATCATTACAGTGTGAAGGATCTATGAATTCCGCGTCTGCTCGTTGCGTTCTCCTTTTGTAAAATGCTGCAGTAATGGTCCAGTGTTCTTTTCGAAAACTTTTTACAGTAAAAAAAAAAGAACCTGAATGCTGTCGGCAACAAGTTACTTTGTTACGCTTAGTAACGTACGCGCGTGCACTTTGCGCGCATTTCTTTCCCCATCGTAGTGCTTATGCGCGAAAAGGAATGTACTTTCCCACCGGCTGCTGCTCCCTTTTCTTCTTCCTTTTCGCACCCAGGGTCGTTCCTCGCTGTGTTCTTTCATGCTTGCGGCGCCACTCCTCGTTGCCGCGTGCCGCTGAAAACGGTGCAGTGCTGCGAAAGCTGCGAGCTGGGGATAGACTGGCCCGATGTCGGGTTTACAAAGCTCTGCGCCAACGTACGAGAAAGCTTCGGATTTGCGGGACGGTTCGATAGTGAGCCGACGATAAGATTGCCAAAAACGTGGGTCTATCGCCCACTTTGTCAGGGGTGGACAACTTTGCTCTGCTGTGCACAAAACGTTAACACACTAGAAAGCTATGCCAAAGAGCCCGGTGTGAGTGCTTATTTTTATTTATTTATTCTAAAACACCGCAGACCAGTGCTTGCCCATACAGGAGTGAAATACACACTATCTGCATACCGTCAAAGTAATGAAAAACACAGTGTTTAGCAGCATGCAAAACATACGAAATACAAAAAGACAAGTGCGCACATTTTAGTCTGTAAAAAGGCGTACCAGCTCGGCTAGGGAATCTCCACAATGAAGTACATGTGTCGGCAAGAAATTTTAGTCTTCGACAAATTACAGGAAAATAGTTGTATTTAAAAAGTATTTGTTTCAGCGGAGATCGGGGTAAGTGAGTGTTGCTGGACTAGGTTTAATGCAGTGTGGAAGTTTATTTTTTGCTGTCAAGCTCTTGTAGACAAGTGTCAGTCGATTCATTTTACTTCCGGTTTCCAGTGTTCTTATGTTATTTGAATACATTAACTGTGGTGGGGAGTTCTCTTTTCTATACTTTCCAAAGATGAACCTAACAACTTTCCTGTTTACTCTTTCAAGCTGCATGATGTCCATTTTTTTTTGCACGTGTCGCACACTGGTGAAGCATATATCATAGTTTATGCTCTTGTGTCGTTACTGCACTGTTTCACGGTTTAAAGCTCGGAGCGCCAACGAGCATAAGTCTCCACTATATGTTCCAAACATTGCGAAGTCGAACATGAGTTAGGAATCAGCAACTTTCCCAAGTCTTCAGTCTTGCACACTTCGTGAAATCGAACATGCAGATAAGTCTCTGCAGGCTATATAGCTCCCGAAGAGCGATGCACGGTTCTAGAGAGCCAGTGCTCAGCCCCGTCGTGAGGGCGTCAGGTGGTTCTGACGCGAGTCCTGTTTTTGTTCATTCGTTCGCTCAGCCCTTGCCCCGCCGGAAGGAAGAGTATAGGAACAAGATAAAAAGAAAGAAAACGGGTATATGCGAGGAACCTGTATTGTAGTCGATCAAGCACACGTGTACTCTTGCCTTTTTCTCGACGCGCTAAAAGGCGCCAAACCCAAATAAGCACATAAAAACGAAGAAGCGTACGTGGGCGGCATTGCCTGCTGGTGTGGGCTGCCTCGCAGCAGGGGCCAGACTTTGAGCTCGCACGCGCACCTGAGACCTGGTTTGCTCCTTTACCGATGTGCATTTTTGTTTGTGTTTTTGGGGGCTCAGTCTTCATCCTGGATTCCTGTCTCTATGCTGTTTGGTTCTGGCTTCCCCGCAGCGTCTTTGAAGTCAACGATATTTTTTGTTTCGGTTTCTCGGATGCTCTTATATCTTATACTTTATGCTTCCTATTCCTCGGCGCGTGGAACACTTGGGAATGAAGGTTTATGACCGAGTAGAATATGTGCGGGTACAAAACAAATATAGTTATATCACTGTGGTTTACTGAAGACTAGCATGCAGGTAGAAATTGAAGGAAGCTGTACAGATATGGCACGGTGCACTGGTCGCATGGTTCTCATGTCACTGATTTCTGCACTTTATGTTTACTTCAGCTGTACTTTATCTGTTCGGTTTGGTTTATGTGGCTTAACGTCCCAAAACAACTCAGGCTATGAGGGACGCCGTAGTGGAGGGCTCCGGATAATTCCAACCTCCTGGGATTTCTTAACGTGCACTGACATCGCACAGTACACGGGCCTCTACCATTTCGCCTCCATCGAAATGCGACTGCTGCGGCCGGGATCGAACCCACGTCTTCCGGGTAAGCAGCCGAGCACCATAACCACTGAGCCACCGCGGAGGCTTTGTATATTATCTGTGTTTTATCTTTTGCTTTGCCCTCTTTCTTTTAAATGCCCTTTCTGTGTTCCCAAAGCAGGGTAGCCTCCTCGCCTTTCTTTTTCTTTCCCTCCTAACCAATGCCCTTCCCATTGCCTTAGTTTTGTCTCCAGTCATTTCTAATTACTCTCTCTACGTGACGCCTAGTCTCATTTGGTTCCCCCAGATCAGGGTAGCCAATTACAATTCGCCTAGTCTCATTTGGTTCCCCCAGATCAGGGTAGCCAATTACAATTCGCCTAGTCTCATTTGGTTCCCCCAGATAAGGGTAGCCAATTACAATTCGCCTAGTCTCATTTGGTTCCCCCAAATCAGGGTAGCCAATTACAATTCGCCTAGTCTCATTTGGTTCCCCCAGATCAGGGTAGCCAATTACAGTCCTTCGCTGGTCAATCCCTGCGCCTAGTTTTCGTCTCTCTTAACTAACTCTTTTCCACTAGCCTAGCCCTGTCTTAACCACTTCATTTTTACCAATCCTCCCAACCCTCCCACTTAGGCCGCTTTTCGGGCCGAGAAGCTATTAACTGGTGCTCAGACATTTTTTCCCTTATGACTTCCTCGGATACGCATCCTTTGTTAAAGGCGGTATCGACTCTTTCCAGAGAGATTTAGAATTACGGACACACACTGCCCTCACCCGTTTCTCTCCTCTCCTCCCTCCCCCTCCTCGTCGCTAGTAGTTTCAAAGCGCATCGATAATGCGTTGAGCGGTCGGGTCCAGCCCCTCCGTTGCCGAGGCATCCTCGGGTCATCAACATTCAGCGACCGGCGCCTCTTCTGTTACCTCGCGTCTTTGAAGTCCCTCGGCGGGCCCAGCTAGCTTTTGCCCTGAACGATGTTTGTAGCTACGGCTACGGCGCTGTGGCGCCGACACAAAGGGAATACCATAATGCCCGTAGCTGTAAGCGGGCAGAGAAGAAGAGAGCTCTGGGGAAATTTTAAAGAGTGCCCAGGCACGCACGGCGCGGATTGCTGCGGTCGCATTGTTTACATTATCTTTCCTTTTATCTCCTTTTGATGACAGTGTGTGGACCCTGAGTGGGAGAATAAAAGAACCATGGAATAGGGGTATTCAAAATTACGCACGGAAGTTTCCTGCGGTTGCCTTTCTTTCATCGTTTACTGTAATTTCATCGGAATTCTTGCCATCATCCCGGCAAGTGGATGAATAATTTCACCAGCATTTGGTCTCCCTAAAACTGTGCAGCATAGGGGATGCTATAAAGCCTCGCCATCAGCCAGTGAGGGAGTGGAATTCATAAGGCCGTTGGTACGCGTTCTACGCGGAGTAGTCAACATGGAGTAGCTGATAAGTTGAAGTAGCAGTCAACGTGGAGTAGTCGGTCAATGGCGATAATGCTGGCTCATGTATAGTGCATCCAGAGCTATAGTCAATAGTAAACCTGTTTCAGGAGATGTTGGAAAAGATTCCAGTTCCACACGAACCATCTTACTTTTGACATGAAGCTAGAGTTGGGTGAAAATTTCACCGAACATGGTGAAAGCTCGCACTGTGGAAAATTTTCCGTATTTGTTTGCCGTCATACGCACTGTGAATAGGAGTCACAATTATTTATAAAAGCCACACACTGTGCTGAACACATCTAGCGGCGCTCGTTCGAATTATCGCACTTCCTTAGAGAATATAATGTTTTATTACACGTGCCAAACAAACACTGGGCGCTGCGGGCCATGCTTTAATGGAGAGATACGAAAAAAGGTTCGATCTTTTGGAATAATTGATAACCATTGAGTGAAATTTCGCTAGGCGGTCGTTTTCATATTTCGCATTGTTCCAAACTCTGCCGACACTGAACCCACATGCTTGGGGTTCAGCAGCTGAAAGGCCGTACCCACTGATTCATCGCGGTTGCTTACCTCGTTTCGTTCACTGTGCAAACAGACAAGTCACTGTGACCAGCGATGGAGCTGCTTGGAGCGCAGGCTGGTCACGTTCCAATGAGCTTATACAAGCATTCTTTGCGACCATGGTTACCTCATGATTCGCTCGGTTACCACTGGATCGACTTGGTGACCTTCTAATCGACTATTCCCTGCCCTTTACTTCATTAGCGCTGCACCCTTTAACGCATTGGATCGAAACAACTGTCAAAAGGTGGCCTTTATGATGAGCTCGCTTTGAGGCTGGATTCGTGTATGAGGGTTAAGGAAAGGTGCGGTGTCGGAGTTCAAGAAGAATACCGAAGCTTTCACCGCCAAACTTAACCCTTTGTTTTGTGCGCGCCATTGTGGCTCGGAACAATGACGTCCTGGTGCGCCGTGATGTCGATGGAATAATGAACACGCGTGGGCGGGGGAGCGCTTTATACTACAAAGTTTGCCACGTTTATATATGAACGAGCCCCACACACGCAGATAGAGGGCGCCCCGTAACTTGACGCCAAATTCTGAGAACGTGAGCGCCCGCCTGCGGAATAAGAAAAGACTTAGCTGGGCGAAGGGGCGAGCGAGGTCTCGCTATGGAAGTGGCCTGTGTGTTGTTCCGGATGAATGCGCTTCGACTACCTCGCAGGAAGAGGGTAAAATGAGGGTTTAGGGAGAAGGGAACGGCTGAGGGTCCAGCGTGTCCTCTTTCACCTTGCGCTCACTGGCTCCTGCCGCTGGGGACGCCGTTATTGTGTCGGAGCGGGGCAGCCATTGTCGCCAGGCAAAAAAAAAGGGAGCGCGCATGACCCGTCGTCCCTTGTGTTTGGGGAAAAAGGGATGGAAGGCGGGACTTTTGTTTTACGACGCAACGCGCGAAACCCGATGCTCTCTCCTCCATTAAGCCTTTAATGAATCGGGTTCGTTTGTCAGCTTATTATACAATGATGAAAAAAGAAATAAATTGGTTTGGGGAAGTTTTACGCTCTGTTATTTGGAAAGCTGGTATATTGACTCCCTTGGGGGTGGGGGGTCGGTATGCCTGAAAAGGTACCGCCGTGAAAGCCCCCTTTGTTGAGCTGGCCTTTCAAGTCCCGTAGTAAGTAAACATCCGAGTGGCTTCACAGCTGATTACTAGCGCGGTCGGTTTTCGGGTGAATTGAATGCGTTGTAACGGGAGCACCGCTCGAAAAGGACATGGACAATGGAAATGAAAAGGTCAAACTCGGTATCCGCATGTACTCTGCGTATATGTCGTTATCTCCCTAATAATTTTATTTCTCACATATTCCTTCTCATTCCACGAGCTTTGTTGTTGTGCGCTGTGTGTTCCTGTTATCCTACCGACTCGCTCAGTGGAAAGTTTTCTTTGCATAGGTCCCAGCGGGTCAACTCGGTATTTATGCCGCGTTACGGGATATAATACAGTAAAGTGCGGTGGATGATCGGAAACCTGTATTAAATGCAAGAAAGCTAGTTTGAGGCCGAGAGAAAAAATATATATAGACGGAGTGTTACAGGGAAGTCTAATTTTCAAAAATAAGATTTTGGAGGTAAAAATATGGCTTTCGCGCCATGGTATTGCCATCGTTGGGCACACCAGAAAAACCAATGAGTCATCTTAACAAGTTAGCTAGTTAACAGATTTTTAATAGTGAACTTTTTAGCTAGTAGAGTTAGGCGCATAGCTGCAATTAGAGCTTTGTAGCCGGCCGTTAGTAATAGCCATCCCAGTTTTTGGAACTTAGAAAACGCGATTATCCTTGGCGCTGTGACTCGACAAAATTTGGCTTTTTGATTAGTTACAAGCACTGGGAAAGTCGCGTTGTCTGCATGCCTTTCAAAAGCGCATGTATTTTCGCACGGTTCAGCCAGATTTTGTCGAGCCACAGCGGCGAGGGTAATCACGTTTTCGAAATTCTAAAAACTGATCTGACGGTTACTAACGACTAGCTTCAAATATCTAATTGCAACCAGGCGCCCAACTCTAATTATTAAAAAGTGAGTTTTGGAAATTAGTTAAACACCTTACTAGTTAAAATGATTCACCGGTTTTCTGGTGCCCGCCAGTCCTGGGAATACAGTGCCGCAAAAGCCATATTTTTACCTCAAAAATCGTATTTTTGAAAATTACCTTAAGTCTTCCCTGTAACACCCGGCATACACAAGCGGAATTACCTGCTGCCACCAAAAAAGTTGTTGCTCCAGAAGGAACGTAAATAGCACGTCGATGGATGGCAAACGTTTTGCGTGCAAGCTTTCTGCTATTTCAGCTCGCTGTTTATGCATACGTCCTCATGACATATGAGGAAGCTTCATTCTTTGTGAAAAGAGTTGTCAATCAAAACAACTGTGATATGCTGTGGGGTGCACCGAGTACCGGTTCATCCGGATTATTTTCCTGGTTTATTTGATTGGCTGAAGCTAGAGTAGAAAGGAGGAACTCTTTGCATCTCCATGCTACGAGTACAATGTAGTCGCGCCCCCAGGGCAAAAGCAGTGAGGGAGTGGCCCTGACAACAGGCGACCGAAACTAAAAAGAAAAAAAAAGTTAATAAAAGCATAAGAAGACACTGTTGAGTTGTTGAAAGTGCGGAGGCCGCAAGCGTGACCGTGGAAAAGATATCTGGCTTCCCTGGTGAGCTTTCTGAGCTTGGAAAAACCGGCATGCTTTGGGAGTGTGTCCGTGATATGTGGATAAGGGGTGGAGAGGAAGAGTTTGGGTGCAGAAATGGTAGCACACGCGCTCGGCGAACCGAGGCCGTGACGAAGGCCGCTGGTGACATGTTGGAGAGAAACAGTGTAGCTGATACTCTGAGCAGGATGGAAAAGGGGAAATAAATGTATTGAAGGGAGCGCACAAATAAAGAGCGACGGCAAAAAATATAATTGTCAAAAATATAGGGAACGAACGAAGGTGCGAAAGAAAATGAGGGAAAGCGAAAGAATTGAGGAATGAAGAAACGAAGGGCAAAAAGAGAAGCAGGAATGAAAGTATTGAATGCAAGAAAAAACGGCACTTTAGAAATCGCAGATACTGAGCTAAATGAAGAGAAAAGTGAGTGAGTGAGTGGGTGGGTGATGAGACAGAGAGTGAGTGAGTGAATGAGTGAGAGTGAGTGGGTGAGTGATTGAGTGGATGGTGGGTGGGTGATGAGAGAGAGAGTGAGTGAGAAGGAAGATTCGTGAAAGAGGGAACCATTAGGACAGGTAAGAGGTGAAGCATTTGCAGGTGGCGTTGCTTCGAGGACCGAGTCACGCGAATAAGGACAAAAGGCGGTATGAAGCACAGGCTACGGAGAAAGTGCTGTCTTTTGCGAGTTCAGGTGAAACGAGTGGTGCCTCAGAAGAAAGCAGTTGCAAGTAAAGCAAGCAGCCCGTGGAGAATTTGTGGGAATGTGATCTTAGATCTGTAGTAATTGAAGTCACAAGGGACGCCGGAGTGTCTATGCACTAGTTGCGTTCTTTGTATTCGTGTTTCTGGGGGAAGCCATATTGCTGAGCTTGTAATTGTGGAGCATGAACTTCAGTTATAACAGGACGTGAGCATATTGCAGTGTAATTCTAGTTGTTTCACCCCACTAGTTGCATCACGACTTGCGTCGCATTTTCAACGGATTGCGTAATGCTTGACTGTCTCTTCGCATTCCCAAGACTTGTTCGCACGCTGCTTTTTTTTTTCCTCGTTGATGTTTAGTGGTGCAACGGCGACACGGATGACGCAAGAGGTAATCGGACGAGTGCCTGAGTTTCACGCTTTGAAATATGGCCCTACATATGGTGGGAACGAACTAGCAGTATTCGTGGGTTGGTTGCGGTTACGTATTAGGAGTGCAAGCAACGAAAAGAAAGTTGTTAAGTACCAGTTGCGTTCGCTGGCGTCCCGTTTCAACTAAGTCGAATGAATTTTTTTTCCTTTCTCTTTGGAGCGCACCTTGATGTCTAATTAGTATACCTGAGCGCTTTCTCGTTTCTTTTTTTTTTCACGCACCGTCTATTCGCAAGTCTTTTGTTATTCGTGCAACCGTTGGTCTCAAAATGGATCCTGTCCTATGTTGTTGTGTTTCTAGGAAGCAAACAGAGAATGGAGTTTAGTTTTCATGTTTTATTTGCATTACGGCTGCGGTATTATACCTGAACAGCGACTGCTTCTCCAGTGGAAAGAAGTCCTGGATATCACAGGCACTGAAAAATAACGTAGCCTCGGAGCATCAAGGATGTCATCCTTAATAGTCTCTACATTTCGGTAAATTATCATTTTTTCCTTTTGTACTCCCGTCCTGGCGCCGCAGATACAGCTGCGAGTTTTCTTGTCGACGATATGGGCATCATGACGGCAGGTCTAACTGTATCGTGGCTACAGACGCCCACAAGACATTTGTCTCTGTACGACTGAAATTGCTGTCGACTAAAGAATGGCTCTGTACCAATACACACACACAAACAAACAAACAAAAAATACACGACACTGGTTCACTCAACAAGAAAACGAAGAGTTTGTCTCGGCCTGGGAGCACAAGAAACGACTTTCTCCGCTCGTCGGATCCTCCACATCTTGTGTCCTTCGTCTTTCGTGAGCCTTATTGCTTTTCAGGATGCTGAACTTGTTTTGGCGCATATCCATCGCACGTGCTCGTCTTAGCATCCCCGCCTGCATTTGTGGTAACGCTTTTGTCCTTCCTTTTCTTCCATTTTCCCTTTATCTTGGCTCGTCTGGCGTGATATTGGACACTTCCCGGAGTTGCCGCGTGTACTGTGTGCGCGGGCGGCGTCATCACCCTTGCGTCGTTCCTTCCGATGGTCGCCCAAAATGTGTCACGTGCCAGCGACGGTCGTAACGCATGTACGGGGCCAGGGGGCGCTCGCGTCAGCGCCAAGCTCCCTTTCGCCTCCTTGTGGAAAGCTTGTCTCGGCGTCCGCCGTGGTATTCCCGCGACCTTTCACCTTTCACGCCTTTGTTGGCGTACAGCGGCTTTCTTCACAACCCACTCTTCTTACCCGCCTTCCCTCTACTCTCCCTGTGTCTGATCACAAGCTTACGTCGTGGGTGGCATCACGGTTTGGTATGTTTGTTTTCTACGTTTTTGTTTTGTTTCTTGCTTTATTTCATTTAGCCACTGCGGTGGTGTAGGGGCGGGCGCAATAAACTTGGGGCGAGGCTTCCATACATTCGCCGAACTTGGAGGATGTCGCACGGCTTGTTCTTTCGGGCCATGTCCTCCTCCGTTGGCTGTTGGTTGGAGAGCTTCTTTTTCGTGGCCTTGTCTTTTTTTTCGGGCTTGTTTCTTCGGTTTTCGTAGGGTGTGTTTGTTCTTGGTGGTCTTGAGGTTCAAAGGATTGTCTATATCATTCGAGTATGTGATGCGAAACGGTAAATTGAAGGAAGGGTAGGAGTGTTAATGTGCGAAAGGGCGGCTGTGATTAGCTATTCTTTGCACGGCGTGGCGCTGCACACATAGGCTGTCCTGCTGTCACTGAAGGTTCTTTGCAGGCGTTTCAGTTTTGGCCGGAAATACAGGGAAGAATCTACGGGGAATGACGGGCAAGGAGTTGAGCAACATGTAAAGGAAAGCTGCCGACATTCTCATGCACTCTTCTTTTATTATTTTGATATAACTTTGCCGTTCCAATCATGTCACTGCGTTTCTGAGACAGGTCTTCGAATTACAGAGGTGCAAATTATGCATTTAATTGTGGAGAAGTTAACGTTCGGTGACGACATTTTGTAAACGTGCTACGCGGAAAAGCGACGCAGGGGGCTTTCAAAGATGTACTTTTGGCGGTAGATATTTCGAAGTACAATAATGTTTCATAAAGTTTAGAAAATTGGGCTCGCCTTAGATGTGTAGGGCCTAAAACCAAAAATAAAAAGTTGATTACATAGGTTTAGTTAACTAATCGTATTTTGATTCACTTCAGTCAAATATTGTGGCCTTGATTTAGAATCCACCTGCACAAACTGCGCCAATGTATCCCTCACGGTTTTTAAAATAAAAATGTGCAAAGATAAAAACCGTCACCCGTTACCTGCAGCTGTCGTCGCTCATTCTATTGCGCTTTGGCTATGGCTTTTATTTGTTTCTTGTTACTCTTTCTTTTATCTGCTTTCTATTCTAGTTCATCTCGTGTTTATTGGGCGTCGATGTTTCATGGCATGTGTTCAGGAGGTAGTAGATCAGTTGTTTAAGAGCGTTCTATATTATTGGTCTTTGCTTCATTTTCGCGTTCTGGCGTTTGCGAGCTCTTAAAGCTGTTAAAAGGCAGGTCTGTAGTGTCTTAAGTTTTCAAGGGAACCACGTATGAAAATTTTAAATTCAGGGAAGTTCAATACACGTGGGTTCTGTATCCTCAGTTTTTCTGGGCGCCATATCCTTTCTACTTCTTCGTTGCTCTGCGAACTCGCATCTATGAAACAGTTTACCTTCCGTGTGGGAGCCGAAATATTATGTGATCTCTCTTCTGGTCGGCACGGTTTATTTTTTCGCTACTTTACCTCCGCGTTGATCGGGATTTAAGGTGAAAGTTCGTCATTTCGGCCCCTTATAAATACTTCCTCGCGAACCTTCGATGCATCCCTTCCAGCACTCTGCGCGCTATTGAGCTCATCGCTGTTTTTTTTTCTATAATTGTGCTTTATTCTCTGTGACATTTACAATTTTGAAAAGAAATTAAAGATTTCAAGGACAATGTTAAGCATTTATTTGTATTTAAAATCGAAATTTTTGCATCTTGACGCGAAGAATTTTTTCAAGTTATCTGCAGCTGTGGTTGGGCAGATCTTTTGATATACGCTCACTTTGATGAAAGCGAAGGTGCTGGCGAAACCGACTCCCTCTGTTCGAGCACGGATATATCGAACCAGGATATTTCGAATTATTGGCTATATCGAACACACAGTATATCGAGTTGAAAATCCTGTGTGAAAGTATAAAAAAGTCGCGCAGTATAGCTAAGTCCAATTCTACCGGTCGTTGGACATAATGAAGGGCGCGTCGCGCCTCTGCAAGGGGCGTTTCTCTAAACGGCCTTCTTGAGTCACTTTTCGCGCGTCGGGACAGGTTGGCTGCGCTAACTTCGGCGCCTGCTGGGAGCGCTAGTACTGTGAAACTTCATAACGAGATGATTATAGGGCGTTTAAGAGGGTAGGCCTTTGGTCCCTTATACTCAATTTCAAGGCCACGTCGCGTCTTGCGGTGAAGCCAACCTAACTAAAGCCTAACTGTGCGTCTTCGCCGGCCGTGCTACGCTGCCGCGGAGACATTGCGGAAACCAACTGTACCTTCATTTTAACTATTTATTATTCTATTTATTGTGCATTGTCAACAGAATTAGGCATCTTCTCACAGGAGCAGGCTAGTTCCAAACCACCGTCCGCGGAGGCTTCGGCGAGAAGCAAGTTAGGCGTTGCAGAGCCTAGCGAGCCATGCGCTGCCAGCACGCCGTCGCGTGGCACGTCACTGCAAGAAGCGCGTCTTTATCTTAGGAGCAATGCTTTATAGATTCTAGGTTACTGATAAGATTATCTACTGTAATTTTTATATATCGAATTGTCGATATGTCGAACTATTTCGCTATCCCCTTCGAGTTTTATGTATATCCGGCTTCAACTGTATTTGCAGTAAGCTGGCTTCTCCTTTGAAAGCATCATTGTGCAGTGAAGCAAGCTTTCATGGCATAGTCGATGCCCTAAAAGGGACAAAAAGCGAATTGCTGTATACGCAAGCAGCAAAAGGTTTAGCCTTTTGGTTTTCACAGAACTGTATATCCTGTTGTCAGCGTGGTAATTTGAGTTAAGTTATATACGTATTAATTATAGATTTAGTGTAGGGTGAGACTTCGAAAAGTTTACACATATTCAGCACAATAGACGAGACGTAAGGGTGAGACGACGAAAAACTGCAACGCTACTGTGTAATTTTCTCACCCTTACGTCTTCTTCGAAAAAATGGAGAGAGAAAGAGAGAGACAGACAGATCGCAAGCAATCTGAGCTTCGACTGACGGTGAGATAGTGCAGACGTGCCCTGTCACTTAGGTCATTCTTCAAACAAGGGCGTCTGCGTTTCGTCAGAGTTCTGCTGACAGCCGCGCACTTCTTTCGCAGGGCCAGGATTGAAGGCTCCTAACCGTTGCCTCCTCTTCGTCTATCACTGTCAGCCCCGTCGGACTCCGCGTCACTGATTCATGAGAATGACAGTCATTTAGAGAAGACGCCGAGCCGAAATTACAAACGAAACGATAGCTTGGGTGACGCTACTTTTTGTGTGCGTGACGGCTATATTTTCAGGATTGGTTGCCCTCTTATTGTGTCCTATTTTAATCTTCCATGACTTGGTTTCATTTTGCCACCTTATTTATTAAAGGAGCTGCACCGAATCGGGACCGAGAGCGCTCATGAAGCATTGAATTAGGATGGATTCTAGTGGGCACGCTTTTATAAATGAGTTTCTCGTCGCAATAAATCCTACTAGCAACATTTCTTGCTGAAGCCTGAAGTTCATTCTCACGCAACGCGAGATTTTCATTATTGACTTGTGGATGCACCACTTGAATTAATTACAAGCTTGAGGTGTGATCCGCGTCACCGCAGATAGACATGTGCTGTAAGCTTTTGCACCTCAATGCTCTTTGCTACATCGGCTACATCAAGGCGTTTCGTGCCTTTAATTTTCATAGCTTCGGTTAATTTTTTATCTCCATTTTTTTCGAGATTTAGAGGTTGTCGAAAAATTAATTGTCACCTCACTGACTAGTCAGATAACCAACCAAAAAATGACAACCAGGGGCAAGTAACCTCGCTACATTTATATTTCTTCTTGAGAGTTGAAAAATTTGCCGAAAGGTGTCGCGGCATTCTCGCTAGAAAAAAACGTCGGCAAGTCAGATCGCCATCTCTTTCGGTTAGCATCCGCGAGTGGCCTCCGCTACCGTTCCGAGCAAAGACGCGTCAAAAGCAGTCGTCGACCAAAGTCCGATGCGCGCGTCACTGATCTCAACAAACTACCATTCCGGCTGAAAGATGTAAAAGAAGTAGTGCCGGTGCGTTTTTTTTCCCTTTGTCGCCGCTTTTCAAAAGCGGCTATTGGCCTTTGGGTGCCTCCGCCAAATGCGGTGCCGACAGAATGCATAAAATATCGCGATAACGCCCGCTGTCGCGGCTAATCTTTTATGTTGGCGCACTGCGTTCTCTTGGCGCATGTTTCATATTTCACTTGTGGCGTAGTTCAGATAAAGCGATATTGTATGTGGAAGTTTGCACTCTGGTATATAAGCTCTGGTATATAAGTTTGGAAGAAAAAAATGACTCTTCGAGGTGCTGCATAAAAGCTGGCATAAGCGATCGCTTTGAGTGAGTAAACTCGGGGCGCGTCTGTCTCTAGGCTGCCCTCGCAAGCGCAGTCCGCTGGGTGTTCTATTTTGCAGCGGTCGCCGCTTGCATTATGATGGCGACGGTCCTCGAAGGGCCAGTGTTTTCTGGTAGGTCTGGCAGTCTCCCTCGGCGTCGCGTATGCTTATGCGAGAGCAGTAGATGCAGCATTAACGCGGCGGCTCTTGGCGCAACCTTGAGAGCTTCGACTTGAGTTTCGCCCTTCGACTGCGTAATGTGCTAAAAAATACAAATAGATGAAACGAAGAAGAAGTTGCTGATCTAGAACCCAAGAACAAAGGCTATTCTGTGTCATCATTTTCCCCGAACCCAGGCGGCAGCCCAGGTCGATGTGTCGGCGCCTTTCTAAACCGTAACTATTTGTATATGTTAGTTGTTTTGATTTATTTCAGCTTTATGGCTAGCAGGAAGTGTCGCGAAAGAGAAAGGGGCAGGAATTGAATAACGAATTTGGCGAAACTGCACAGAAGCGCTAGGTGAAAGGAAAACGACAAATGGTAACACTAAATATATTGTTAGGTATGTTTAATTTAAAATAAAACGGAACGACATTAATTAAATTCATACACAATGGAATAACAGTAACATTACGCACATGCTTCAGAGTGACAAGGTGAAACGGAACGCCAAACGCAAGAAAAGGGGTTTTTATAAGCTGCAACAAAGAAACTCAAGTGCTGCAAATTCATTTTTAGACATGAACAAATAAATACGCACACGCACTTATACTTGTTATTGAAAATTAAAAGGTAAAAAGAGGTGTCCCTGGCTTTATGACTGATCCAGCGATTTTTCTGGTGAAGAAGAAAGGGTGCCCAGCGGTGTTTTTTTATAGCCTTTGGTTGCGGGTGTCAGCTTAGAGCAGACACCTTACACGGAGAAAAGAGCAGGAGTTAGCTGAAGCGGGAAATTAGAAATAGCGTTGTGCTTGCGAATTTTTGAGAAATTTGCTTTGAAAATTTTTGTACGCTTGAAGTATTCTACTTACTGGCCTTTCGTTGCCGTTTTATGAACTATGTCTTGTACGCAATCTTTGGCCGATCGACGGATGTCTTCCATGCAGCCTGTGGTGTCGTAACTTTTGGTATCCTCTCAATGAGGCGGTCGCGCGGTGCACTTAGGCTAAACAGATGCAAGTTGCTGGTACCAGCATTTGCCCGATTGCACTGCGTGAACAGCGCTCTTTCCTGTCACTTCCTCGTTTCGCCTTCCGCTTCTTCTTTAGCGCTGTTTTCACTATTCTTATTCTTCCCGGCGTCCACCTCTGTTTTAAATCCATGCCTCTCGTACAGGAGTTTCTAGATGATGTCAGGAAGGCGCGAAAAGAACAAGGACAAGAGAGGCACAAGAACACAACAGGACAGGCGCCAACTTGCAACTGAGGCTTATTCGCCCAAACCCTTACATTTTATGAAGCACCCGAGCCGTATCGCAGAAGCCTATCACACAAGATTAAGAGATTGTAAACAACAGTCGGAATTCAGGAAGTAGGTGCTACTTCTAACAGACCGGAAGATACATTCATGCATTCAGCTCTACACTCCTCATAAAAGCAATCTTTTTTTTTGACTAGGTCCCAAGATTATCCAAGATTAACTACAGGAGTTGTAGTTCACTTCTGTTCGCCAATGTTTCGTTTGTACCGAGGTTGGCCCTTGCTATGTATTTTTGGTTTGAATTCTTGGCCCAAATTTGCGATTTTTTTTGTGGTTTCTTTTTAAGTTTGGCGGGCCACGGTACGAACCGAATTCCTGAGCGACACCTGAGCATCGCGTACCCCATGTAATGCACTGTATACGACGCACGATGCTGACCATGCAAAAGCACAAGTTTTAGTAGTTTTCGCTTGAGCTTGTCAAACGATATCAAGTCCTCACTTTATGACATCAACTGCATTTCCTTACAAGCATATTTCTCAAAGTAACATATCTAAGCATTTTTTTTTCGGGCAAAGCAAAGTGATTGCGGCGATGTAGAAGGCAAGCTGCAAGTTCATGCTTTGAGATCACTTACTGTAAAAGCGAAAGCTTAGAGTGTAAAAACACAATAAATAAACACGACCGTGCTACTGCGTCAGCGGGTAATAAAATGATATTGAATTTAGCTTTCGATGTGTTGTATGCGTTTGATTATGGGCAGTTTTAGCTTTTTTAGGCGTTCAAAAAGCAGGTTAATATGGTGCTCATTAATTACGCAGCAGTAGCTTTTTCAATATGTACCTTTTTTTTGTTTGAGTTGCTGCGTTCTAGGGGCTGGTAATGGAAAAAAAAATCCTGAAACATCCGGACTTTCCTGGCACATTTTCGTTTCCTCAGCTTTAGAGGGAAAAAAAAGAGGTGGCTTCGCGGCGCTCAATAACATCTTGTAGCCCCCGCCTTTCACATGGTAATACTGTCGCGAAAGTTTAGTGTTCGACGTAGAAGTATCGTCGTGCGAGAAAAAGAAATTAATTTTTTGGAGGCTAGCTTACAAGCTGGAATTGCCTGTTCCTTGTTATCCAAGCATTGTTATAGAGCTGCTAGGCCAGTGCATTTCACGCCAGTGGGGTTTTGCTATGAGTGTTCTTTTTTTTTCTGCTAGCTCCGCTCTCTATCTCTCACCAATAGAGTTTAGTTCTTTGAACAGGCTCGTGCTTTTAGCGCTCAAGAGATATTGAAAGACAATGTTCATGTATTTTTTTCTTTATTTAGAGTGAGAGGGGTACGGGGGGCTGACATGAAGTAACCAGCTATATATATATATATATATATATATATATATATATATATATATATATATATATATATATATATATATATATATATATATATATATATATATATATATATATATATATATATATATATATATTCGCGAACTTCTTAGTGCTATTTATTACTTTTTTGCCGTAACGGTGGCCAATATCCTCTTGGAAGACTCAGTTCGCTGTTTTGGTTTGTCTTGATTGCTGGCGTGCTCCTTCGTCGTTTGATTTCATTTCACCAGGTGGCAGTGCAATCCTTTGCGCTTTGCGACGAGAGATGCTATGCTGAAGTACTTCCCGACGGTACTGACCGTAGCTCCGCAGTTGCGTGTTAGAAAAAAAAAAACGCCGCTTGCATAACGACAAAAAAAAAGTTTTATAAAAATTGCCTTTTCTGCGTTGATGTCCAAACAGTGTTCGCAAAAATGTCTACACAACTAAGCGCCACTCTCAGCGGTTTTCGTGTTACTTCTTCTCTATTGCGAAGGACTTTATTGGAATGCTTAACTTGGAATTTCGCCACCGGCTGGCACAATATTTTATTTGTCTGTGCGTCATCGAGCGGATATGCGCCGTATTGTTTTCTTTATTTTATATTGTTTTCTGTCGTCAAGTGCTTCCATCTGAGAAACCACTCTCGAGCGGTCTGGCGTAACGCATCTTTGCGGATGCAGGTGAAACTGGTAGGCAGAAACTGACCCTGCATATTTGCGCGTCATCGTCAATTGGCTGTGTGACATAGTTGCCAGTTGTTTATTTCTGTTCTCCTATGCTGCCAAGAGGAGTTCTCCTACGCTCATATGCGCCGCCTTTGCAACGCGCTGCGTCGAATTGACGTTCTGTTTTATTTGTAATTTATTTTATTTATTGCTTATTTATTTTCTAACGGTTCTTAAAAGGGAAAGTTGGCGCTAGTCGGGTACAGTCTGTAACGGTACCGGTAGGTTTCGCAAGGTTTTGAAAAGACCTTGACATCTGGAATTGCTCAGGAAAACCGGGCCTACAAATGCCTATGTCCGTAGCACGAGCAGCGCTCCACTTGAAGCTCACTTTATCTTGCAACATTTCAGCCTTCGAGCTTGAAGTGCTCGCTTTAGGACCAATCGCGTTCAGAGAGGGGATGCGAAAGCATATCTTCTTTCTTTACTTTTTGTTAAATACCGCAGTCAATAAGACCGACTCTCACGAAATTCGTAACTGTAGGCAAAGGTGAAGCGAATTCTTCAGTGGAGAATATCGCGGTTGCACAATATCTCTGCCACATGCACGGACGCAATGCCCGTGGGCACTGGATAAGGAATCGACTGTGTTTGCGTCTTGCCGCGACGTCGTAAGAGCAGTTCAAGAAAAGAATGCATTATATATGGGACAATCATGATAGGCAGGGCAGGTTTGTGGGACCGGCCCGCAGGATGTTATGGTAGACCTAAAAGCGCTTCCGAGATTCAGTTAGGAATGTCAAAGTAATATTTCCGATAAAGTGACTTTTTTAGTCTGTACGTGTTTTCTTCCTGTCACGTTTCTTGATATTCGTCATTGGAAATGTGATGAGTGAGGCAACGGGCCGGCAGTGATGTTAAGCTGGTAAATGGTGCGTGTTTTGTGATACAAAAGCGCACCACCAGCGCTGGCATAAACATCTATATTGGATGAATGCCACTGTTAAAGAAGGAGAATAACACGCGGTATGTGAAATTCACTCGCTAAATGTTCTTTGGCTGCCTGTGATGGTGACATGTAGGTTCTACTCCCCGTTTACTCGGAACAGCACAATTTTTTCTTCCGTGAATCCCACTGCGCATAACAGTGCGTAAAACAACGTATGTCTGGAACCAAAATATGTTCAGAACATTCCGGAACATACCTAAGAGAGCTTGCGTCTGGAAATGTGTTCACAACTCTCCAAAGCATACTGAAAAACAACCACATTGTAGTACGCACTGTGGTACGCACTGTGTTACACACTGTTGTACGACTGTAGTACGCACTGTAGTACGCACTGTGGTACGCACTGTGTTACACACTGGTGTACGCAGTCTAGATTGAAATCGATAGAACACCTCGCTCGCACCAGTAACGTATTTCGGGTCGTTTGGAAGGTCAGTACGTTCGGAACGATCCCGAACATGGCTGCAGGAGCCAGTGTGTGAATACCTTCTAAACCCTCCCGAACATAATCAAATAGCCATAGCCAATGCTTAGGACATAACCTAGAATATGCATAAGACATAGCCAATGCCTAGAAATCGAGATACGTTCATATCAGCCTTGATCATGTCGCCAGCAGCCAATATCTGCAAGTGGAGTACGTTCGAAACATTTCCCGAACGTAGTTAAAAGCCGCAAGGTTCTGGAGGCGAAATTAATTCGTAATTAAGCGAAATTAATTCTGGGCGTGTTTGCACGTGCGTGTGAGGCTCCCCACTGAGACTTGACGTGAGTGTTCGAAGTCCAGCCTTTGCAATGTCAGTATCGCCTGTTACATTTCACGCGTGAGATGTAGATGACAGACTTCAGCAAAAAATTCACAGGGACACCTTAATTAAATTAGCCGCCGCGGTGGCTGAGTGGCAATGGCGCTTGGCTGCTGACCCGAAAGACGCGGGTTCGATCCCGGCCGCGGCGCTCGAATTTGGATGGAGGCGAAATTCTAGAGGACCGTGTACTGTGCGATGTCACTGCACGTTAAAGAACGCCAGGTGGTCGAAATTTCCGGAGCCCTCCACTACGGCGTCCCTCAGTTAACCTGAGTCGCTTTGGGACGGTAAACCGTAAACCATAAACCATAAACACCTAATTAAATTGTGTGTTAGCAATGCAATAGTATTCGAAGTGACTGAAGGACTGGGCTGCTTGTGAGATTCAGGCTGCTCTTCCGTATCTCTTCCTGTACACCACCTGCCACAGTTGGCAGGCGGCAGGTGACGCTACCTGCCACCTGGGAGTTGTGTGACGCCGCTTTACTCTTCGCCTGAGCAGGATTCTAATGTCATCGCACTAAAAACGCAAGAGCAGAGCGCGCCACACCACTCACTCTTGGCCCAGGCTTTTTTTTCCAATTTGTGTTCTTTCTTTTCACTCTGTGGCAGGTGTGCGAGCTGCACGTGTCCGGCTACAAGTTCTCGGTGCTGGACAACGCGTTCGTGGTGCACCAGGGGCTGAAGACGGCCGCCTCCTTCCACCGCAACAAGGACGCCGACCAGGAGCGCAACCGGGTGCTCTTCCGCCAGTTCAAGCTGGAGCTGCGCGAGAAGTACCCGGACTCCTCCCGCCGGTGCTACTGATCCGAGACGCTGGCTGCTCCCGCCGCCGCTGACATCCGTTGCAGGCCACCTCGGAGACGATCGATCGGTGGGCGCCCTGTCCGCGTTTTACGGCGGCGTTCTCGCAGAAAAGTTCAAAGGACACCTAATCCCACTATACGTTGGCAATGGGATAGCGTTAGGAGCGGAAGTGACGTCAATTCCCTGCAGCCAATGGCAGTGATTTCGTATGGTGACGTCACTTCCCTCCAGACCAATGGTAATTCTCACGTCTGGTGACGTCACTTGCCTGTAGCCAGTGGGAATGCTCCCGAGTGGTGGCGTCACTTCATTCCGGCCAATGGGCGAATTTTATGACCGACGAACAATTTTGGCCCCAGGGGGGTTCTAATGCTATCGCATTAAAGATGTACTGAAACATATCGAGATCCAACTAAGCTAACCGGGGAGGCAACTAGGTACGAAACACCTAGAATTATAACCGGGATTGGTATGTGCGCGTCGTTGTTGTTAGCCTCTGAATGGTTACAGTTGGTGCCCATTGCAAGTGATTCGCAGGTGAATAATTGAGTTATTGTTTGAGTGAAGGCACGATTGAGGTAAGGTACACAGTCTCATGGGATATAGAGAACAAAATGAATAGTTTGGGACTCGACATGTAGCTTAAAAATAATAATGGTTAATGGTTTCTGGGCTATAACGTCCTAAAGCGAATTAGGTTGTGAGAGACGCTGTAGTGGAGGGCGAGAAACTACGACCACCTTGGGTTTTTTATTTAAAGTGGGCTGACACCGCTCAGTACACGGGCCTCCAGCATTTCGCCTCCATCGTAATGCGACCGCCGCGGCCGGGATCGAACCGGTGTCTCTCGGGTCAGCAGCCGAAAACCATAACCAGTGAGTCCACCGCGGCGGCTTGAAGTAATTAAGAACAGAGTACGATTTTAAGAAGGCAAGTAACCTTGGTTCTAGGTGAACGATCTGCACGGCCAAGCAGGTATTCCTGTAACTGCCCAACAATATAGACATTTTGTGATGAGATCGCTGTCGTGATCCTGGTGTCTGTCTCCACGATGTCAGGGAATTTTTCTTGTTCTGAAAAGTAGACTTATCATTTCCGAGGTCGTTGTTCGCACTGAGTGGTCCTGACCTCAACAGGCAAAGCTCAGGTGTTGGTGTCGAGTGGTTGTGGGAAGGCGCTTTTGGAGCTCAGTGGAGCTTTATCGATTCGTTGTATACGTATTGCATGCTTTCAAAGATGCTGTCGAAATACGTGGGCTCTTTAAAACTACTGACGTATATATAACGCAGGAATCTAGGGACACCAAAGCTGAAACGGAGTGAAGGGAAGGGAAGGAGAGGAGAGCGCACAGAAAAAGCAAAAACAAACAAAAGGAGAGAGATAATTTTGCCGGACGTGACATTCTTTCGATTGTGATTACAGTTCTTCCATCACTTGTCGAATACGCGCAAGTCAGTCATCACGCGAGCGGACTGCACGAAGTTGCGAAACTGAAATCGAGCTTGGGTAAAAGAAAAAAGGAAGACACGTTAAACGCGATAATAAACGCAAAAATAAAAGAAAATAGATTGCACTAACGTCTCATTTCGATGCACACCTATGTGGCTTTTTTTCTTCACTCTTACTTTTACTCCGTCCTGCTTTCACTCTGTGTTGTGGTAGACGAAATAATTCATTCAGAAATGAAGAACGAGCGATGCCGTACCTGACCTCATTGTTAGGAGATGAGTGGTTGGTGAAAGAATTTTTTTTTCATAGAGCGCTGGACTCGTGATAGGCTTTTTATTTTTTCCCCAAACCTGGCTGCTCTTTGTATTGTCTAACATGCGTTCGTTCCTTCGTAACGTATGCGGGCCACAGAAACTTACGTGACCTATAACTGACAGCTGCGCCGGCAACGTGACTTGATTAGTTCCACCGGTCAGCAGGGGCCCGCGTACGGGTGCTTTTCATCGGTGGCGAGTTGTGTCGCAATTTTCGAAACTGACGTAATTCACACGATTGGTTTGTGGCCGAGGCCATATTTTCTTTTGGGTGTTGCCCGACGCTATGGCGCATGCTTTACTGAGGCAAAGCGAGAAACGATCGAGTCGTCGTGTTCGTTTTGGAAACGCTCGCGAACTTCGCATGCGTCCTCATTCTTGCAAACAGCGCGAAAGATGGGACGAACGCAAGGAAAAAACAGCAATAAGGTACAAGAATTAAGGAGTAAGAAATACGCTCTCTTGAATACGTAGAAAAGAACGAAATAAACGCAGGAGGAAGTAAAAATTAGTAAGACGAAAGTAGCCACTTAAGAACAGCACTGGCTTAGGAAAGACAGCAGGAAGAAGAAAAACACGCCTAGCAATAAAGCAGAGGTCAATAAGTTCTCAGTAATAAAAACATAAGAGCTAAATAATGCGCTAACTGAACGCGGACAAGCGAGAGCTATCGGTTATCAAAAATAGGAAAGCTTGGGGCCTTCTTGACCGCATTTCTAAAGAAGAAAATGTGGCAGCATTTGAAAGTTGGCCCTCCCCCATTTATTTCCCCAAATTCTGCAAGTATGCACATTTCAGAAAATGGATTGAAGTGCATCAGTGGAAATTGTTGGGTGGATTATGATGGATAGTGCGGTTAATGCTTGGATTAAGGTGTATTAATGGATATTTGCGGGTGGATTAAGGTGGAAGGGTTGGTCGAGTTACTATAATCTCGTATGATAATCTAATGAAAGGTACTCGAGCATTCTAGTCCTCAGTTTTTCAAAGTTGGCGGCGCTGATGACGTCATGGCGCTTTCGACCAATCACGCTATTTTGTTGCGGGGAAACCGGGTGGGATTTGCAAGACGGACCCGCCGCGGTGGCTCAGTGGTTAGGACGCTCGTCTACTGATCCGGAGGACCCGGGTTCGAACCGGACCGCGGCGGCCGCATTTCGATGGAGGCGAAACGCAAAAGGCGCCCGTGTGCTGTCCGATGTCAGTGCACATTAAATATAGTGGAGGCTAGCTTTCCACTGCGGCACATTTTTCTTCCTTTCTTCTCTCAGTGCCTCCTTTATCCCTTCCCTTACGGCACGGTTCAGGTGTCCACCGAGACATGTGAGACAGATACTGCTCCATTTCCTTTCCCCAAACCCAAACCAAATTTGCAAGACGGCAACCTAAATGCTATCGCATGAATAGGAGAGATCGAGAAAGCTGTAACGTTGTAAAAGTGTTCCTACAACATATCTCGAAAAAAGGATGGACGTCAACAGTAAGAGGGACGTCGCAAGCGGCATGCTTTTCATCAATTAATCCAGCTTTTCGAGCTGTTAACGCTTAATGCTAGTATTTGATCTTGAAGCGACGAGTGTCCAACACTTACTTTATATTCTTGATTTTTTTTTGCTGTGCCGCCATTGGTAACTGTTAAGTGGCTAAGAGACAATTGGCGATTTTCACTGACCTAGAGGGGGGCGCCTCAGTTTGTCCAATATGGCGACACTACGAAGGATTCCTTTGAGGTGCAGTCTATGTAGAATCGTGCTTGTTTCAAAATTTCGCGATAAACTCCCGCTTGTTCGTCGATGGTGGCGACCTCGCGTGAGTGAGCCGTTCGTTGCTCGACGGTGAAAATGGAACTACGCGATGTACAAGGAATAAGAAGACCGCTTTCTGGCGTATGAAAACGGCTGGCGTGAATGCGGAATGGTGGATGGTAGAAGCTCACATTTGGAGAAAATTTAAAATCAATAACGTCGACGTTGGAGACTTGTAGAACGGGTGAATGACACAACTAGAAGCGTATTTTGTTTTTGTTTTTTGCCTTTAGCACTACAGGTGAGCAAAACTCAGCGTCTGTCATGCGATTTGCGCAGGAATCGAGCTAGAAACGTTCTCACTGCCGCTTGAGTTTCAACTGCTAAAGCTGGCCCCGTTTTGCGTTTTTTTTTGTGCTCATAGATTTTAATGTCCACGCGCTACTTTAGATACGAATGTAGGGTTTTAATCTTGTGTACAGGTGGTAACCGAGATCGCCTTTTCGCGCACTATTTTCGCCTAGCAACAACCGCTTGTGCTTTCTCTTTGTAAGCAGTCGATGGTAAGCGCGTAACTAATGTAAGGCCAATGTGGCATAATATTTTCGTCCGATTCTATTCGGTTATGACCATCCGTCCTTTTGAGTGCATTTCCAGTCATAGCGAAGACATGTGGCAATAACGAGGTGCCGAAAGAATAATAACGAAATGAAGATCGCGTAAATCATTACAGCCCCCCCCTCTCTCTCTTCCTGTGTGCGCGGCTAAGAAATAACCATGCAGGCACCTTAATAAGGTCTAACATTGCACGAACATTCATCCTTAAAACTTTTCGCGCTTCCGTCAGTCTTATGTACTCCGCGATACTTTACAAATAGCGCGTCATATTTGCTTAGGTCCGCGCTGATCATCTCTTTAGGAACAGGGGCTGGGTGCCTGATGAGAAATGCGCTGACGTGTTCCTGCAAGCACTGCATACACAGCGTGCAAACTTCCTGTCCCCATGTTTTCTCTGTATTGCTGGCAATATAAAGCTAGCTCAATGACACCAACCGCCTTTCCTGCCTCGTTATAGCATGCAAATATCGACGTAACAGGGCTCCTGATATATTTTTTTACTGCAAAACTCTTGCAACGTTTGAACATGAGTAGGGCGCTTATGGTGAAGTATATTTCGAAATGCATCACGCGAGTTGTGTTTGTTGGCGGCGCTATCGTATTTCGACCAATTAAAAAAAGAAAGGTGTCTGTGCTTTGAGGCGTATGCGTCTTAATAGCAACTGCGTTCCACTTTTGCTCTCTGGGACCGGCGCCTTGTGTGGCTCGCAGTTTCCTGCCGTATACTTAATGGCATTTTCGAGAACGATATGCGCTTGTCTCGATGCTAAGGAATCAAATAAGTGCAACGGAGTTTGCATGGGGGACAGACACAAAAAATGTAAATGAGCGGGCTATTCAATGCAGCTGCTCTTTAGCTGTCGTTGGTGCGCTTAATTTTGACTATGGCTGCGAATTGCCGCTCAGTATTGGACACTTGCTAAAAGTCACTTAGACTCACAAAACTTACTCGCCGCTTGGTTCGCAGTTCACGCAGTTTCACAAAATTAACACGAACCTCGTGAGAACATGGACGAACACAGTGCTTTTTCGAAAATAGCCTTAAAAAATGAAAACTCGTTTCGAGGAAAAGGAAATGGCGCAATAACTGCCTCACTTTTCGGCAGAGACGTGCAGCGGCGCCGTGAGGGAAGGGAGGAAGGTGTGAGCGAAAGAAGCAAGAGAGAAAGAGATGCCTTAATGGAGTGCTCTAGATTAATTTCGACCACCTGGGGATCTCTAACGTGCACTGACATCGCACTGCACACGGGCGCCTTTTTGCGTTTCGCCTCCGTCCAAACACGGCCCTCCGTCACTGATGCCGACGTCCCCGACTCCCGCCCTACAAAAAGGAGAATGTTATGAGGAAAGGCAAGGCGGCGTAGCTATCTTACCCCGAGTGGATACCCGAGCCGCCTCTTGAGGGAAGGAAAGGAGGGAGGGGAAAATAAGGAAAAGGAAACCAGTCGACAAACTAGAGAAAGTAGCTTCAACCTCCGGGGCTTTCCCTAATGAAAACTGCAACGAGCCAATATAGCTCTTGATAGTTCTCGACGGGAAAACTTTCTCCGTATCGTTCTCGCACGAGGCAGGCAAGCGCCTGCAGCGCCGAACGTGCAGGTTTGTTAAGCTAATGCGCGAGTCCACCGCGTCTCATATCTTTTCCCGCTCGCCCAGACTCCCTGTCCGCGAACTGTGTTGAATAACGCGCCCCGCTCCGCGGTATTACCAACATCTCGCTCTGTCTCGGGGAACCTCTTCGATCATCTCCGGACAGGCCGCTCTCAATCATTGATGGCGCAGCGGCCGCCGCCGGTATGTGTCTATCTAATGCGCTCGGACTCGCCTCACTGCTCTGTACATTACGGGCGCGCTTCGTGCTCTGGCATGGCGGACATGTCACCGCCGAAGAATGGGTTCTGACTTCGACGGCCAGCTTTGTCGACTTTCTTTTCCGGCTTTCTCTCTGACCGTTTGTTTATTTTTCGTCGAATCCTCGACAGGCTTTAATATATCTCGGGAAAAAAGCTTCTTCATCTTGTTTCCTCTCATTGCTGAAGTGTCCGGCCAGCCCTCATCATCTAAATGGTGTTCCTGGCCTGCCGTGCCCGTTTTTCAGACACGTCTTCCCGCCTACGTTGGCCAAGAGCAAAAGCGGCCGTGACAGGTCTGGTGCTCTTCGTGTCCAGCTATACACGAAGTGTGGTTTTCGACCCCCCCCCCCCCCCCCCCCCCCCATTTTATGATTGTGAAATGGGCAGCGATAAAGAAGGCTGGGTTGCTCTTGGTGTTATACAAGGCCGATTAGGTGAGGGGGAAAAGAAAAAGTTTCCAGTCTCGGCCTAAGACTACCTCGCCTAGAAACTTGTCCGCTTTCAAGGAATGAATCGACTGAAGTCGCTGTCACTATTCCCGGGGGTTCACTGTCTTGTTCTCGGGCACAAGCTTTTTGTTTGTTCGTTCGTGGCCGATACGCGCGCGGCGTTGTCGCCGCACCTTTTAAGCGGATGAGAAGGTGTTTCGGAGATGTCAGTTTTTGTTCAACGGCGGGCACGTGGCAAACAATCCATGGCCTGCGGCTGGTGTCGCGATACCAAGATTTGGGGGAGAGCGCGAAAGCCGCTGAACATGGCGACGCCGTAAGCAGGACTAAAACGCGTTAACTACTGGGATGGTAAAATGCGGTACTGAAATTCTTGCCAAACGGCTGCTAGAATGCTTAAGGAATACAGAAAGGCGCCATTTGGAATTCACTCACGGTCTCATTGGACAGCAATGCGATAGAATTCCTGAAAAACTCAATAAAGTCATTATATATTCCACTAAATGTCAAGCAGGCGGAATGAGATCGTCTATCAGGACCTGTGTTAGGACATCGCCCTCTCCCTTAATATACCTGTCGCACACTCAGTTTCTGAAAGGCATAAAATGTTGATTAGAGCTGCGTAACTTTTCTATGAACTCGCGCATGCTCAATTTTTACACCTAGGTCATCACAAAATTCTTTTTATGGTTATGTGGAGGAGACAATTTGCCATAGACGCGTAAAAAGTACAGAATTTTTGGTTTGTTCTTCTATTTGGAAGTTTTCTGCCAGCCTGACTATAAATAGTTTCTCTTTAGAGGACCCTCTGTATCGACTTGGTGCAGTTTCGAAGTCCTGAAGTTTATTATGTTGGTTTCTTTCAGTTCATGCATTTTGGGGGGTCTGTAGAGAGGCCTTTGTCGACTATCGACTTCCGGTTGGATCTTTTTTTAAAGCTTTATTTTTAGTTTCTAATGAAGTTTCATTGTGATTCTTGAGAACTCCGCATGTTTTCAAAATAATTGGAACGTCCATTTTCCAACGGCTGCTTCAGTTCGTCAAACTGTGCATTCTTATACTGTAGAACGCATCACTTTGCGCCTCTTATGGGTAGCGGCTATGTCCGCCGGGAACAGGCGTTCTGTTACGCAGACCCTCTTGAACGGCTGCACTGCGGCGTCACCTGTGCGAGGCATTTGGGTTCGGGCGTGCTGGTCACGTTAGGCTGCCACTTCCTGTTATCCTAGTGCATTTCTATGATCTGTAAGTTTTCATTACTAAGTTCCACTGCCGATATGTTTGGTGCTTCCTCAACCGATATACCGCCAACTCCTTTCTATTTTTGATTTTGACGTCGTCGTTTTCCGTCAGCTGTTGTTTAATCAGCGTTCCAGCGATGCTCGTTCCGAACCTCGCTTTGCCGTGGCTTCTGACGCTAACGAGAATCATTGCACTCATCCTGTGCATCGTTCACTCTTGTCTCTCCGGAGGGCAGTCCAGTCGGCCAAAGCCAAAGCCAACGGCTCCGAGTGCTTTAGCCTCCGTTTCCTGTAGGCAGACGATAACGCTAGGCCGGGCGCCTGGAGCGCGCTTTGATTGACGTTATCTCTCGCTGGCACACGTCTCCCGTATAAGAGAGGGGGCAGAAGCTCCTCTCCGGGACTCAAGAACAATGGCTTTTCTTCTCATCTCTCCATATGTATACGTAGCAGCGCAAGGGTGGGATAGAAGGGCAGGACGGAAAGGTTGGTATCTGAGGACGGGGAAATAATGCATCGTTGTTTCCATCTTCACTTTATCCACGTCCCCCCCCCCCTCCCTTCCGCACGTTTTCCACGCACTTTCGTGCACACAAAGCTCTTGCGGCACGCGATATCTAACCCAGCGCCCTCTAGGGCTTCTTCGAAATCGCTACGCGTCGTCTGCTACACTACGCCGTGGTGGCGCGCGTCGTCTGCCTGTCGTCTGCTGCTGTGGGGCCATGGGCGCCGAGTCGTCTGCTTTGCACTAGCGTGCGCTTTTTCTTTTCCTGTCTTTATTTTTGACTTCGAGAACAGCAGAGACAGACAGAAATTCGAAACGACGGCTGCTTCCACGTAATCCGTCTTGAACGACCGTCGTCTTTTTGCCCGTCCAGCGAGCCGCGTGGAGTTGGTAGTAATCTTTTCAGCAGAAAGAGAGCGAAATCTTCTTATATCGCTCTGTCTGGTACTGGCTGGGTGACCGGACGCCATCTTGGGTTTGTTTATGTGTTTTCAGTTTTTTTTTCTTCATTCAGAGTTTTCGTTTAGAACTTGGGAGGGACATCGTCCGCGCGTCTCGTTGCCGCTGCCGCCGGTGTGGTCGTAAGGTGCCTTTGAACTCCGGAAATTACTTGCTCAGGAACTCAGGTTATATCGATTTCGGCTTTTTCTTCTTTTCCACAAGAGGTTTGACCCCTTGTGTCGAGGCATAATCTTTTTAAAGTCTCTATCATACTTTCTTTTTTCCGGCTTTCAGCGATGTAGGCCTAAGGTAAGAAAATTTAGGTGTCAGTTTCTTATTCTTCGGACATTTATTTGTACCTTTCAGTTCTTCACATTGTTGGTCGCTCCGGAACCATGTACCGGTCCTTCGTATCTACCTGCGATCTTTGTATTTTTTCCTCACTGCGAACGACGTATCGAAATGAAATATCATCGGACAGGATTGGCAGGGATAGCGGCTTGTTTCTAGTTTTGGGGCTCAATGCACTTTTTTGTGTACTTTCGTATTCTCAATGCTCTTTGTAGTCTGGCTGAAAAGAAGGGGCCCGCCCCCTTTCATTTCCTTTACTCCTGCCCCGTTCTATTTCTGATTAAACCCCAGTCACGACAGCTGCGGTACAGGTGCGTTCTGAAGAAAAGGTCTTCTCTTTTGTATACTTATAGCGGGTTTTCTTTTTTTTTCTTTTTTTTTAGGCGGTACGAGACGGTATCTACCTGCGACCGCATTGTTTTTTTTTCGATCGTCGGCAGCACCAGCGCGCTGTCCAATTTCCCGTAGCGTTGTTACGCTGATTTTGTTGCTGCCATTTTTATTTTTTTGTGCTTTGCAGTGGCTGAGAGTAGAAAACTTGTTCGGAGTCTATACCGTCCAGTGAACTCAGCTTTCCCACGGCGTCGTCGTATTAAAAAAGACGAAGAAAACGTAAACTACGCTGCGGCTGATTCTGCTTCGGAGATTTTCATCAGATTAAACGGCAGCCCTCATTCACTTCGCGTGGAGGAATTCTTTCGGGGTAACTGGACCAAAAGAAAAAACGAATGGCGTGGCATTCTTTTTGTATCAAGAGACGCTTAACGTCGTGTGGTTCTTCACTATATTTTTTGCCTTCACGGGAATTATAATGAATTTTTTCATGCACCAGACGTGTGAACCTCTCAAAAGGCATTAAATGAGGTGATCATGACAGATTTCTTTCCCGTCGCGTAGCCCTGCTCGCCAAGACAATAATTGGCAATCAAACTGAATTAGCTTCTCCGTCGTTGGCGTTTGCCGCTTGCATAGCATATAGGGAGCGTTGAAGCAGCTTTTTCGGCGAAAAAGACTGATTTCGTTACCGGCTTCCATGTACAGTCTTGGTCGAAAATATATAGCCCAAGTGGTTTGCTTCTAACTCTGGCAGTGGAGCCCTCCAGTGACCTAGTAGGTCCCAAGCTCCGCCACGCTGAGGGCGAGAGTTGCTATCACCTGGGATGGGTTTGAAAAGCTGACTGTGCAAATCGAGCCGCACAGCATGATCCAAAAGCAATATTAGTAAGCTCTATACTGTTGACAACAGCTGTACATGGGCAAGTGTGGCGTTTTGACTCTGGCCGCCGCCATCGCGAATGTTGCTTTCGTTCGCGAGCCCATGTATTAACTGATTACTCCTGACCTGTCTGCGGCGCAACCCTCTCTTCTTTTTTTGTGTATGTTTGTTTGATACCACTTGTCACCAACACGACCGCTAGAGAGCGTAGTGTGGCCTCCCCCGCTGGTTAAAAAGGTACAACAGTGTTTTGCTCTAAATTCCAGCAGGGCGACTGCTGTCATGCGAAATATTTTAGCACCAAGCTCAAGATAAGCCCCACTATACGGTTATCTCTCTCTATATATATCTCAATACCAGCATGAACTACCTGACATCTCCCTGTAATAATAATAATTTGTTTTTAGGAAAGGAAATGGCGCAGTATCTGTCTCATATATCGTTGGTCACCTGGACCGCGCCATAAGGAAAGGGAGGGAGTGAAAGAAGAAAGAAAGAAAAATATGCCGTAGTGGAAGGCTCCGGAATAATTTCGTCCACCTGGGGATATTTAACGTGCACTGACATCGCACAGCACACGGGGGCACACGGGGGCACACGGGCGTTTTTCCTGCATAAAAACGCAGCCGCCGCGGTCCAGTTCGAACCCGGGAACTCCGGATCAGTAGCCGAGCGCCCTAACCACTGAGCCACCGCGGCAGGTCGGACATCTCCCTGTAGTTTACGCTTTACAGGTGCCTTTATAAACGTTAATGAAATCTTAAATCTTAATGAACATTATAAAGATAACTTGCAGATTTCTTTACTGGAGAAGGAACAGCTAAGAACATGCCAACCGCTTGCGTATATTTGGCAGAGAGAGAATATATATGCATATTAATTAAGGCGATTCCACCTTGCAGCTGCCGCGGCGGCTCAGTGGTTATGGCGCTCGGCTGCTGACCCGAAAGACGCGGGTTCGATCCCGTCCGCTGCGGTCGCATTTCGATGGAGGCGAAATGCTGGAGCCCGTATACGGCGCGATGTGATTGCACGATAAAGAACCCCAGGTGATCGAAATTATCCTGAGCTCTACACTACGGTTCTGCTCGTTTGGGCACCAGCTCACCAAGGACTTAAAGGGAACGAGGAGGCTCATTCGGTCGCCCGAGGTCTCACTTACCGGTCGACCCCTGGGACCTCCCAAATCTCTGGAAGTACAAACAGCACAGAGGATATGCGCGCATACCAGGAAATCACACAATATTACAGACTAAATCGTCAGATTTATCCGGGAGCGGACAAAACGCTCAATAAAAAAGAGGAGGTTCTTTGGAGGAAATTACAGACAGGGGTTTTTCCCAACCCAGTACTCTACAGCAAGTGGCATCCTACAGTATTCAGGTCAAAGTGCAAATTTTGCGATCAGCCAGCAAATCTGGTCCACATGGTGTGGACGTGCCCGGCTAAATATGATAGCTCACGCACTATAGAATCCTGGGAGGCTTTGCTCCGCAGCCCAGACCCCAACGTCCAGCAAGACATCATCGGTCAAGCCCTTGCTGCTGCTGTATCCCAAGGGATCCCGGCCGACGGCTAGGGCCGACAGGGGAGATGGACTTCTCTCCTGGCGTTCATTGACTGGTGTTACAATAAAGTTGTTTCTCTCTCTCTCTCTACACTACGGCGCCCTTCATAGTCTGAATCGCTTCGAGACGTTTACATCACAAAATCGGAACCGATTCCACTTTGCCGTTTGTGTAAGGGAGGTGCGATTTATACTCAATTACTTGCGGCTTATCTGCGAATTTTTTCAAGGGAGGGTTGTGTGTGAGGACGGGGTTACGAGTCACATATCGACTCGACCAATAAGCCGGTAAATGCAGCATGTTCTGTTCCCGTTTTAGTTATCGGTTCGATTTGCTGCTAGCGAAGTACTGGACTGTCTTGGTTCTCCTGTGCAGTCCTCTGCCTGAACCATTTCCCGTTGGCTGTCGCCGCCAATTACGGATTCCCATCACGGCGCCCGTTTTCCATTTGATGAAGATGACGATGAGTTGTTGCCCCCGCCGGCTCCTGGAACCGTTCTTGCTGGCTGTCTAGCTCTCTGCTTATTGAGTTCCCAACCCCGCAACCGGGCTTTTAACGAGGTTTTTTTTCCGGGGGCCCAATTAAAAGGCAATCGCATAAATTACGCGGGTGCCAGTCAATGAGGGCAAGAGCGGCCGACGGCGGACGAGGCTGCGCGCGCACCTCCGGTATTGTGTTAGTGCCTAGTGCAGTTTAGTTCGAGAGGCTTTCACGAGGCGTGCTCTTTTTTTTTTCTATTCATGTCATTTGTCCCCGAGTTTCTTTCCTGCTTTTCGAAGATTTTATTTTGTGAAGTCCGTTTTTCACAGGCATGCTTCGGCCCCGCTTGGTTCGTGCGATGTTAACGGAGCCGTCACAAAAGATTTGCATTAACTACACGTCCCGGTTCGCTTTAACTTTTCGAGCTGTGGGCTGTTAGATACTGCGTGCGAACTGATTAGCTTTCCTGTACCAAGGTCCCGTTTGCAGTTTAAATGAGTTTTCGTTTCGTGTGTATATGAGCGCATTCCCCGGGAGAACCTCACTGAACTAAGAGACTAAGGCAAGTTCTTATTCAATGGAAGAGGTATTCTGAAATATAAATCAAATTAGGGACCAGTCTGCAAATGAGCGTTGGTATGTGCGAGGGGTACTCTTTGCGATAGTTTCAAGTGTAATGCCCTAGCCGTATGGACTACATCAGGATTTGAATTACCTTAATCAGAATTTGAAGGAGTTTGCAGTATAAACGTGAACGCTAACTGCAGCGACAAAACCGTTTGTTAATTGATTTTAGCTGATTAGGAGATTGTCGTGTTTAATTATCTCCTGTCTTTGTATCCGCTTAGTAGCAAAACTAACGGCGCTAAGCGGCTACCCTTGTGTACACACCGTTTGTTAAAAAAAAAACCTTTAGAGTATAATTTTCAACGGCCAGTATAAAGCGCTCTCTTCGCCTTTAGTCCTGCCCTACAGTACTCCAGTTAGAAGATATGACTCGCCGCAGAAAGGTGACACAGCGCAACTCCTTACGATGACGCCGGCTTGTTGCGTTGCGATTAGGACCCCCCGATTTTTGTGGGGGAAAACATGTGAGAAACGCTATAAAAAATCGTCTCACGTTAACTTCTGCGCGTATGAGAGCCGAGAGTGAGCTGAACGAATAAATTGCTGGTAGACATCATTCAAACGAGGCCATAGAACGCATTCTTTTTTAGGACCGTCCTTTTAAATGGCATAGAAGCGACGCTTAATCTGCCTTTTCCACGAGGCCTCTCTGCGCATGCGCGCCTCTTGTCCTCCAACTCCACTGGGTGAAAATAAAACCGCCAGCTTCTGCTGCGCATGCGCAGTTCATGTTAGTGACGGGCGCATACGGCAGATGGCGGCAGGTGTCAAGCACACACACTTTTCTACTTCGCACGCGCAGCTGGCTCCTCGTGGAACCAGATCGCAGCTGCGTCTCCCACGTGCGTTTGTTTTCAACCAGTAGAATTTTCGCCACTCCCCAGGGGGCGCCACTTTTGCAGAAAAGGCGGTTAATAATTGGTTTTGGGGGAAGGAAATGGCGCAGTATCTGTCTCATATATCGTTGGACACCTGAACCGCGCCGTAAGGGAAGGGATAAACGAGGGAGTGAAAGAAGAAAGCAAGGAAGAGGTGCCGTAGTGGAGGGCTCCGGAATAATTTCGACCACCTGGGGATCTTTAACGTGCACTGACATCGCACAGCACACGGGCGCCTTAGCGTTTTTCCTCCCGTGTGCTGTGCGATGTCAGTGCACGTTAAAGATCCCAAGGTGGTCGAAATTATCCCGGAGCCCTCCACTACGGAATTGAGCTTTTAAGGACGATCTGCGTGGTCAGCCTCTGACCACGCAGCCTGCAGTCTGCAGCCTCTGACGAAGGAAGCGAAGCAGGCCGAGCGGACGTCAGACTTTAATGCCGTCGCATTCTCAACGCGTAGTGTAACCAAGTGTCCCCTCCATTTTTTTTTCATTCCTTGCTTTTTTGTGTTCCTTCGCTTGTTTCCTTCTTCACGTCTCTTGTAACTTCACGTCTCTCCTTCTGTCTGTCTTCTTCACTCACTCTTTCCTTTTCGCTGACTCCGCCTTCATTTGCTTGCTTTCTTTTCTCGTTCCATTCCGCATCCGTTTTTCGTCCTAGTCCTCGTTTATATTAAATTCCCATTCTCTTACTTTTCTTTCTCATTTTTTCTTTCTATTCTGTCTTTCGTTCCTTTCGTGTTAACGACGCGCCCCACTGGCGCCTGCGCGGAAACCAATCCGACTGTGGCTGAGCGACTGTGTTGAGCCGAAAAAGCAAAAAAAAAAACAACAAATACGAGCAAAGAAAAACAGCGAGAGAAAGTCGTACCGACGTTTCTGTCGATGTGCCCATGCAAATTGACTGCGTTCTGTTGCGCGGCTTGTTAATGTCCTCTTCCGCTCCGTCGCCGTCTTTTCTCCTTCAGGTCTTCCCCTTTCGTCTCTTTCTTCCCCCTTTCCCGCTTCCCCACGTTCCCTACGTTCCCTACTTTCTTTTCCTGCTTGTGTCTTTCTTTCCTGTTCGTGGAGCACTGTTTCTTCCCGCTATTTGCATTCCTCTGTGCTGTTTTCCGGCTCTGTGCGCTTTCCTTAAATCCTCTGCGCGAAGGATTCGAAAATTGGGCTCGCCTCAGAACCCAGGGTAGATCTTGTACGGGTAATCCTCGGCGGGGGCTCGGGTGTACCGTCAAGAATGTGTTACCCGGTTTTCGCGTATTTCTTGTTTTTGTTTTCACTTAATCTTCTCTGGTCTCTTGCTCCGAGGAAAATCAGGAAGCGTTGAAAATGTGTCCCGCCCGATGAGAGCCGCTCGCCTGGGAAATTTATTGCCCCGTATATATGTATGGCGTGAGTGAAAATGTCTGCAAGTGTGTGGTGGTTCAGCGCGTATGTGCTTATTTTTGTTTATTTTTTAATCAATCGCGCAGCCGCTGTCGTTTCGCATGGGCGGCGTCGGAGCGTCGTTGTACGCTGTTTTGTTCTTTCTATTTCTACTTGGCGCGTTCTGTTTGTACGGACTCCCTTGGAGACTCCGGAAATACGGATTCTGGCTTTCCTTTGACGCTTCATGTGCGTTCCTTTTGCGCTGACATAAATGAAGCGTTCATGTAAGCAGTTGGTATTTGTTTACTGAGTATTTGTTTACTCAGAAAGGGGAGTAGTTGCAAGGAGGAAGCAGATACAAGCTTATATAGTAGTAGTTAAGATAGCGTAGTTGCAATGGTTGATGGTAATACAGTGTTTGCAGCGGCGTTCTTGAACTGATAGTGATTTTAGCAAGGCTGTTTCCGCGCGGCTGATGTGCAGTAACGGTTGATAGAAAGTATTAATTCAGCGGTATGGAATGCCGAACTTGGAAGTGTGATGATTACGACAAGAGAAGGGGTACGATGGACAGATAAGTTCGCTGCGCAAATAGATATAATATTCTATGAAAGAGGCACACGTGGAAGATCTTTGCAGCGACAATGTAAAGATGCACATTACGGCTGGGCTTCGTTGGGAGTGTACCGACTTTTTTGGTCTAATTAGGCATTGTGAAAGGAACTGAATTATGTTGTATTATTCCTAACTAGTCAGTGAAGCCTTGTTTTATGGTCCCGGACAGATGTGTCGTATTATAGTTAGGGACGAGCCGTTTTTAATACGATGATAACTTCTTGTTGCGCTTGTTGTGTTAGCGTTCTCGTCTTTGTATGTGTGTGCGCAGTACTTTTTGTTGAAAAGATAACTACTTTTGGAAAGTGTGCGACCGTGTTTTTTGTTGTGAGATTTCCTCTCCAATATGTGTTTTGTGGTCATTAACATCGCCCTTTGCATTTTACCATGACTGACGTCACTTCGGACCGTGCTGCGCCGCTCGCAGCGAAGGGCGCTGTCGCCGGTCGCCCGTTGCCATGACGACTGCCGGCGGATTGTTGTCGGATTTGTCGCATCAAGCAGTACTGGCAAATCTGCATATGGTATTGGCTGTCAAGGAGCCCGTAGTAGAAATTGTTTTGTCCAGTATGTAGAGAGCTTTGACTACATAACACGTGAGGTATGAAGCGTGAACGCCTTAGCGTGACCTTTTCTTCGACGATCCGTTTAATTACATCGACCTGTTTTAGGCGGATGGAGAATAGCTGGCTAAGCAGCGGTTTGGTTTAATCAGACGATCCTTTCTTGTTTGCGCTTAATTTGCGAAGTATGGCCAAAGCAGCAGTTAATCGATTTTTGCTTGCCCTTAATTCTGTATTAAGATTCCCGCTGAAGAGGAACCGGATTATTTTCGAGCACGCGGAGTTCTTCAACAATGACCAAGGTTAAGGTTTCGGGCATTTATGCTAGCTGCGTTTGGTTCGAGCAAGCTGGTATTGCGCATTGCTAAGCATATTCTTATGCATTCGGATAAGCGTCTGCATTTCTCATCAGTCGAAATGCGATTGCAACGGCTCCGAGGTTCAACAGGGCAGTAGAACGCCGCAGCAGGACATAGCAGCAGAACGCCCAAGTTGGTAGCAGAACGCCGTAGCCGCTGAGCTACCGCAGAAGGTACCCATACTACGGCGTTACTCGAATTGATCCTGAAGTACAGAGCGGACTTCTGAAACGGATACGAGCGGAGTTTTCGTCAAGGCGTGCGTCTGGCATTGGGCATGAAAGTTCACCTTCTTTGTCATTTTTTTTCGTCTTGTTTCTTCTCCTCGAAGGAGACGGCGCTTCGGGCTTCATTTGCATGTGAACGCGCCTCGCCGAAGGAACCGGCACAGCAGCGCCGCCGAATGAGTCGGCCGAGGGGAAAAATTAATGAATATGTTAATGAGATTCCGTCTTGTTCTTGCGGCTTTTTCCACAGCTTTTTCACTCCTTGTCCCGATTCTTCCTCCTCCGCATCCGTTCAGTTACGTTTTTTTTTCTTCCTCGCGCATAAATTATGTCCAGACGTTGCACATATTCTCGCAATTTCGCCTCGAAAAACTCTCCAGTCTGCGATTTTATTTTTCCTATTTCGCCCGGAGTGTGCACGGTGCCGTTTTGCGCTCGCCATATAGCGGATCGTGGAATTGCGCATATCAAAGGCGCGCCGGCGCGCGCGTCGAAATGAATGGACTGTGATGAAACGGCGCTTCGAAAGAGAGGCGCTGCCTGTGTATAGACGCTAAGCGCGGCTCTGCAGACTGACCTGGCGTTCACACTCACTTTTTTCTTTCTTTTTTTCGCTGTTGCCATCTCCGTCAGGTAGCGAAGGAGAAGCAGTCATTTCGTGCGCTCTTCATTTCATATACACTGCAATTTTCAGGCGAATACTCCAAAACGTGGTGCTTTTGCCGTTTTATTAACTTATTTCAGGTACTATTAGGACCAAGACAGGCGTGGAAATCAGAAAATAAGGCCAAAAGCAAAGCGAACAGCATAATGGCGTAGATGGAAACGCTCACAGTTTGAAGTATACCGCTAATGGTCATATCGTCATGCATCGTTAATATGGGCACTTTAGTTCCCGCGAAAAACGGTCCATACAGCGAGTAGTTCGTAATAAAGAACCATGAAGGAAAAAAAAGTATTCTGACGAAACACCTAGTGATGAAGATCTTCTGTTGCGTCTATCGGCGTGCAGTGGAATGGAAATTAGACAAAATTTAGGGAGTTTCGAATGCATTGTACTAGCCACTGTTACCTTAATAAATGCAGTGCAGTTTGAAGCGCCTAACGGTGCAGAGAACATGGCCTGAAGACGTCTATCCTGCTAAGACTGTTCGCACCTCACGAACCGCCTGTAGATATCGGTACCCACTCGGCTGACAGCGGCTGAATGCCGGTGTCAGCATAACGGGAGATGCAGAGAGAGCTTCCTTTGCAACCGTTAATGTAATACGGCATATGTAAATGTGCATCGACCGGGCACCTTTGAACTACGAAATCTGCAAAGAAAAAATGCTCTTGCTGAGGTACTTGCAGGCTTTTACTAAGGCACTGCCACGAATTCACTGCATTTGGCTGGTGTCCTGCACTAAAAACACGGCAAAGGAACATTCGGCTTGGATAGGTGAGGTTTTGTTCTCATCTCTGTCCATATTGGCGCGATCAAAATCCGCTGGCCCCAATGGGCTCAGTGCATTTCGCACTGTTCATTGTGCAGAGAGCGGGTTCCATTATCTCGAGGCGTAAATGCATTGAATAGTTTGGCGCGCATAAAAATTCTTCATTGATTCGAGTCGTCCATATTAACCACGGTGGTATTAATGAGGCACGACTCAATATGGTGCTGCTAACATACGTGCCTGGAGGAAAGAATATGTTTCCAAGCTTCCCGTCCTCAGACATCTACCCGAAGTTTGTTTCAGGCACGTGTTGCTTTAGAGAGAGAGAAAAAAAAAGGAGGCTTGGGGGGGGGGGGGAGGGCAGTCTTCAAAGATCCTTTCCTTTGAAGAAGAACTAGGATGTCTGCTGGATGATCAAGCCGTCGGAGACACGACTAAACGCTTGTTTATTTTTTTTCATTTGTGTGGTCTCTGCGATGTTTGTTTGTTTTTCTTTGCAGTTTCAACTTTTCCTCAGCTCCATGTCTAATACGTTCATTAGGAGCTATACGTGATTTAATTTTTCATGCATCTCTTTTTATGTACCGTTATCTTGATTTAATTTTACTACCAACAGTTGATTCCTAAAATAATTTTACGAAAGAAGCAACGGTTCCCGGACTAGCACTGCTAAGGGGTACCTATAAGAGAGCTGTCGATTGCTCGCTCTAGCTGGTACGTGATCCGTGTTCATCGCCCGTATTAGTGCATTCAAATCACTTTTGTTAGACGGCAATCCTTTCTATGTCTCATTATGTTAGCTTTTCGCCCCTCCATAAAAACTTCAGTGGTAGGTAACCGCTTGCTCTTAAAAGTCGTTGAAACGTCGCTGCAGATGTCTGAACATATATCGGACAGAAATAGTCGAATGACATTCAGCCACCTCCTCGTGCTCGGCCCACCTCAAATGTAACCCCGAAGATGAATGCACGTTAGATGGCGCAGAGCTCAGGACATGTGGGCAAGGCTGGTTGCTGCCGAGATCGCTGGTCGCGTACTGTTTGCAGTCGCACGCAGGGTCAAGATGTGAGTTTCGAGAGCTGGTACGTCGGCTTCAAGCTTGTCCTAAACTTTTGCTTAATAATCACTAAATTAGTTCTTCATTTCTTTAGCAGCACTAAACGTCGGAACAATACCTCTCGCATATTTATGGGACAGGAAGAGAGGGAGAGCAGGACTTCTAAAAGAAATGCTTTAGGGCTTTTTTGCAAAGCAGTATACGGGGTGTCAAGCATCTCCAGTATGAAACCAGTGGGTGTGCAACGCGCTCAACCTAGCTTGTCTCTTTTGGCGTAGGTGCGCTACATGTGTGTGTGTTGTGTGGGTGTGTTGTGCAATGTGTGTGTCGTTTTAGTATGTGCGTGGGTGTGTGTGTATGTGAGTGTGTGTGTGTGTGTGTGCGTGTGTGTGTGTGGGTGGTGCGTGCGTGTGTGCGTGTGTGTGTGTGTGTGTGGGGGGGGGGGGAGAGAGAGAGAGAGAGGGGGGTTCGAGGTGCAAACATATGCGTACGTGCTTCCAGGCTTAAATGTCACTTTGAATGATTCTTACGTGAAGGTCTAAACGCGCATCCTCTTGCACTTCTCGTAGAAGTTTTTCGAAGCGAGCGCGTTAAAACGCCGCTGTTTGGCGACGTGCACTTCGTCGGAGTGGTGTGTCGAAACCGCGGATCCGCCGCAGGGCGGTTTCGGGAGTTCTTCGTTCCAGGCACGAACGGCGTGTTTCCCCGAATAAAACACGGGCGAAAAAATCCTCCGCAAAGAGTTCCCTTCACGCTCTCGGCGTACTTCCTCCCCATCCTCCCTATATTTTCCCTACTCCCGCTCCGTATTCCCTACTCGTATGGTAAGCGAGCTCCTGCATGTAGCCTGGAAAACTTTGCTCGCCCTCTGGGGACGCTGTGTCCTGGACGGCTAAGCATGCTGCCTCTCGACTGGTTCCAGCCAGACTGTGAACTAGCTCGCTTTATCTTCGCGTAAAGTGGCATTACCAGCCACGCAGTTTGGCTTAAGAAAATGCTTATTTAAGCTTCTTTTATTGTTGGTACTTGTGATATCGACTAGTATCGGTATTATATATTACTGCTTTCGAAGCTATATGCGCTTCTTCACTCCTCCTTCCTACCAGTTTGTAAACTGTGTTTTCTCCGCATAAAGTGATATTGGAAATGACCGAGCTTGACTTACGAGTATGCTTATTTAAGCTTCTTTGAGTGTTAGTAATGTTGTTATTGGCTAATATCAGTATGATTGGTTACTGCCTCATCACACCTTGTTGCATTGTAAACTAACCTGTGAGACTGTAACCTAGCGCCTCTAAGTGCACTGTAATGCTGTCAGCTGTCCCAGCTTTCATCCCCTAAAGGTGGATCGGAGGTAACCAAGTTTAGCTTGCGAAAATGTTTATTTACGCTTCTTGGTTAGTAGCGCTGTCGTCGGCTGTAATTAGTATTATAAGCCACTTATTACCGATTAATTCTGATTTGACCCCAGTTTAACTTCTGTTTAAGTGCTCGCTTGCTCGGTGGCACAAAGTAAATTGTGCGCTAATCTATATATTTTTATTTTCGCCAGAAAAGAAGGCGAAGATTAAAGGTCTTTTTTTTTGCTAGGTTGGCTCTTTTTCCTGGAAAAGGGGGATGGGGGAAAGGTGGTATAGCGTTGAGTATAAAGGTGGTGAAGAACGGCTGAAAGCAAGAGCAGGAAGATATGAATGGAGTCATGTGTTTCATTGCGCTACTAGTGCGTGTGCCTTGTCTCCTTTTCTTCCCATTTCTGTTTTACAGCGTTACTTAACTACATGACTTCTTATGGAACCGTAACGTCGAATAATGCGAACCGGTCTAGCAACTAGTAGCCATCTGTTGCGCCAAATAAAAAACCATGACGCCGCATCATCTTGACCTGTCTGGCTACTAGAAACCATCTGCTTCTCCAATAAATTTTTCAGACAAACAAATCATAACGTCGTATGTGGGCCTGTGCAGCAAACAGCTATAGCGCCAAAAAGCAAAAAAGCCATAACGTCGCGAAACGCGGGCCATTTCGTGAACTAGTCGCCAACTGTGTATTGCTGCGAATAAACAAATCATAGCATCTTATATGGGGCCGACCTGTGCAGCAACCGACAAGCAACTATTGCCTCCAGTAAACACTACGCTTTCTTTCCACATCTCTCTATTATTCATCCTGTTTGCCTTCACCACTGTGAAGTAGAAGCCAGGATGCATGTAGGGCCAAGAAGGGGGGGGGGGGGGAGGGTGAGGACACATGTTTTCCCCTTGTGACTATATCTCTCCGTGGTTTCCACCGCGGGGGGTGCTGCATAATACACGAAGTCGCCCGACGGCGCCGTCGCGCGATAGACGTAATATTCCGAGGGCTCCTCTGGGTCTGTGCACGCGCGCGTCTTCGGCAACGCCCGCTGCAGGCCGCCTATCTCGATTGGTCCGACGCTTTAATTATTAACGCGTTCTCCTCGAGAGAAGAGAGCTGGCCTCAGAGATGTGTGGTCACGCGTCGTCTGAGTCTGAGCTTGCGTGCGTTTGTTAGTGCGTCCGTCCGTCCGTTCGTGTTTGCTCTGCGGGCGACCAAACAAGCTCTTGCGTGCACGCGCTAAGTCGTGGTCGAGCCATCGTTTGTTTTCCATTGCGAAACTACAGAGCGATACCGCTTAGCGAAACTGCGTGGCGAAACCCCATGGCGAAACCAACCGTTCGCCGCGATGCACGATTCGCCACCGACGGCGAAACGACGAAAAATATCGGTCGTATGTCGGTCATTTCATAGGCAGTGTGGAGGGGGCGGGGGGATATATAGGATCAGGGCCAAAGAGGAGGTGTGCTGTGACGATGAATTAATGAACGGTGTCGCTGCGTCCGTTCCCTTGCGTGTACCCCTGCGTGTGCTTCGCTACTTCGTTTCAATAAGCGCTGCGTGTGTTCGGAGTTACCCGAAATTTTTCTCCGGTATGGCTGGTGTCCGCAGTTTTATGGATGTCATTCGGGCGCGTTATGGCCATTTTTATTGCGTATATGCCTGTCAGGATGTGTGTTAAGGAAGTGTTTCCTGTTCAAATGTAACAAACAGTCCGGAAGGGAAAGGCCCTCCAGTAGAATGTCTTTGAGCCAAATTTCCTGTCCGGCTTACGCTTTCAATTTCTCGGAAAATGCATCGTCGAGCCACACACGTCAGCAGCTTTGATATTCTTATAGGCTGCCCGAAGAAAAAAAAATTGGTGGTGGTTTAGCTCTGGTTAAACCTGGAGTGACGCGATAGCTACAGCTGGCCGAGTGGAACTTGCTCAGTTCAATTGCAAATTCAGTCTTTCGCCGCTCCGTTTCGCTGGGCTGGGGGCCGCTATGGCTCATTGGTTACGGCGCTCGGCTGCTGACTTGAAAGACGCGGGTTCGATCCCGGCCGCGGCGGTCGCATTTCGATGGAGGCGAAATTCTTGAGATCCGTGTATTGTGCGATGTCAGCGCACGTTCAAGAACCCCAGGTGGTCGAAATTATCCGGAGTCCTCCACCACGGCGTGCCTCGTAAATCGAGGCGACATCTGTGTTTCTATTTTTGTCCTTATCCCGCTTATAAAAACTCTGTTTTTCGTGAAAGTAGCTTTTTTGTTGTTGTTGTAACGCGTTAATCCATCAAAGCCGGCGAACTTCAGTTGGTCCTCAGTGTTTATCAAGCACCGTTTTCTCTCTCTCTCTCTCTCTCTCTTTCCCTCTCTCGTGGTGGGAACGCGCGCATCTCTTCGCGTCGAGAACAGCATCGCGTGCAGATCTGACCCGACGTGTCCGTCTCTCTACGACGAGAACGGCGCCGTTCCGTCGAGTGCCGGCTCGTGGCGGTGGTGGTCGGGCGTCTCATGAATTTTCGCCGCCCTCTCACCAGAGCGCGCCGTCCGCAAACAGCGCTAATAATACACGAGGCCCTCGCCGCGCCGTGGCATCTCGTCCGCACCCCGAGGACCCGTCGCTGCCCCAATTCGTGTTCGGATCCGGCCTTCGTGCTATAATACTCCCTCCCTCCGTCTCTGCCGGCTTTCTTTATTTGTTGTTTATTACACGCTGCGGCAGTTTGCGGGGCGTGTGAGATGCGCAGTCGGCGGCGAGTCCGTAATTACGTTGTCCGGCGTTTATTCGCGCACCGTGGCTGGCGTGACTTCATCTGACAGCCTCTCCGGGCGCGTGCTCGGAGTTGATATGCGCGGACTGGCGATAAGTTTTGAATATTTAAGAAGGGACCAACATTTCTCTTCTGTGTAGTATTGTTTGCTCCTCGGCCAGAGCGACTGATAATGGGTTGCAGCGCTGGTTCAGCCTTGTCGTGTGACAGTTGTGCGGTGGCCCGGTCCCCAAGTTGTGTTATTTCGAATAGCGTTTGAAAGTTTAAACGTGGCGAAACGCTGGCTTAGTTTTTCTCTCGTTTTCTCTTGGTGGACAGGGCTGCCGTGGAGTGATTATGGGGATGCAGTACTGGCGTGTTTGCGTCGTTTACAGTGGCTGAGATTGCGTTGAATTCAGCAGAGTTGACATTACGTGATAAGATAATTAGGCTAAAACAGCGAACCTTTCATAAGGACGAGGGAAGATGAGACAGGGCACTCAACAATGCAGACTGATAAGCGAGTTGGTATGGCATAACATGACATAATATTGGTGTGACATACTACATGGCAATTGACATAATGACAATATGATGTAATATGACAAATAATCTGACAGTTGGTATCACATAGTATGTCAAAGTTTGTATGACTGCGTTGTCGTATGACATGGTCACTGACGTGGTTTAGAATTCATATTCGCGCTTCTGCATGGGGAAATATGCGGCTTAGGTAACGTGTCTGTCAGTTTTCATCGCATCAAATTAGCGCTATATAATCTTGCTAGCAAAACTTGGACCAGTTGGTTGTTGACGTATCGAGAATATAAAAAAAAACAAATAGTAAAAAGCGGGACACAAATGAACTCTTAAAATGCACTTTCGCTGACTATCAACAGATTTATTAGAAGTGCCAAGCATGTTTTATACCTTGCAGACAGCCTAGGTGTGTCCCGTCTTTCCCGCTGTGTTCTGTACTCTCGGTACTCTTCCTCTAGAGCGCGCTCTGCCACACTGACATCCTAATTGAGGGTAAGCCAGCTTGTCAGGCAAATCGCGGCAAGGGCAGATTTGAGGGGAGCGACCGTTACAGCATTCGAAAAATTTTCAATGGTGAAGCACATTGTGCCTTCATACACTTTAAGGCGAAGCTTCGATAGTGCATGGTAATACTAAAATACTAATAGTTAATGGGTTTGATTCAGTGCATTATTTGCAAGAAATGGGTCTCTTCCGCACCTAGGGAACAGCTCTAGCTTCACCACTCTCGAGGTATTTTATATTGAAACTTCGTTCATGCGGTCTACGTACATGAATTTTTCACCTCTTGAATTAAGGACTTAGTCTCGCGTGACCAAAGCGTACACCTAAATAAGTCTGGCAGTGCAAGTGCTTGATGCGGTGGCATGTAGTAAAAACAAAATTGATTTTACTATTATGTTTCTATTTCCTCCGCGTTTCTTTGAAAGGTGCGGACGTATCTCCCCGTTACTAACGCGCTTAACGAGTCCATCAGAGTTTTCGTGCACAATTTCTCAACACTTGTCCCGGGCGGGATTCCTGAAAGCTAATGGCTAAGTGGCTTGCCTGACGTTCTTTTTTTTTTCCTTTTCAGGTTGCCTCAAAGGGACATGTTCCGCATTGAAGCCTTGCTTGAAGGGGAACCGACTTCTAGAAGACGATGCCGTCTGCTGTGGCAAGCGAAAGGCAGACTCTCCGCCGCAACATGTAGTCGCGATCACTAGGGACTGCCTCTACTTAGCGGGCGCTCGCTCGCGTAAGACAGACTTTTACTCCAGGGAGAAACCGAAGTCGTTTCCGTATGCACAGCATGTCGTTGCCAGCTCTCGTAAGTCTAACGCTGCTTCTGCTGCCTCGGCCTGTGTGTGTTGGCAACCCTGTAAAGCCGAGAGTTCGCGAGAGGGGAGCGCCGTTGCAACGACCCGACAATCGATGATCCCAGTGCTTCCACGATGGTAGTACACTGTGTCTTCTTCTTCTTCTACTTCCACGGAGCTTCGGAAATGGGACTCAGCTCTTTGATGTGTGCCGCCGTTCCGGCTTCGGCTGCTCTCACTTGTGTGTGTTCTTGATGTTTACTCTGGGCGTTGTGGTGTTCTCGAATCTATTATGCGGGACGATTCCTCTTCTCTGACGAGAGCGTGCCGTGCAGTCGACTCTCAAGCAGATGACGTCGCAACGGGTGACGCTTGAGCAGACGACATTCGAGCGTGCGGCGCTTCAAGAAAATACTTCGTGGCTACGCCCAAGTTTGTCGCTGTTTTGTGATGTGTGGTAGGTGGTGCACATGGTTGTTTTAGAACGTGACACTGCAGGCCATCGCCCCGGAGATGTCTTTAAGGGACCTTCTGTTCACCTAAGCGATGGTTCATTGTATTCCACGTGATTCCGCTGTGCTGTTACCACACCTCGTCGACTGTTGTCTGTGTCGTTGGCAAAGCGTTCAGGTTGGACCGAATTCCCACCCGGATTTTGAATTTATCAGGAACATTTTTGTTCTTCTTTAGCAAAAACTAAAAGCGAGAATTTTTTTTGTTAATCAATTGGTATAATATTTTAGCCCATCTGAAGAGGTGCATTCTACGCAGACGTATTTTCTTTGTAAAACGGGCGTGCGTTCATCCGGCTAAACTAACATCCACTAAATCTCATTATAGGCGCCGCGGTGGCTGAGTGGTTACGGCGCTCGGCTGCTGGTCCGAAAGACGCGGGTTTGATCCCGGCCGCGGCGGTCGAATTTGGATGGAGGCGAAATTCTAGAGTCCTGTGTACTGTCTGATCTCAGTGCACGTTAAATAACCTCAGGTGGTCGAAATTTCCGGAGACCTGCACTACGACGTCCCTCATAGCCTGAGTCGCTTTGGGACGTTAAACCCCCATAAACCAAGCCAAACCAAACCAAACTAAATCTCATTATCATTTGCCAGTTGCGCAAGTCAACACAGATCTTAAGTTTTTTTTCATGTTTGATAAAAAATAATGCAATCAGATGACAAAACTACATTACAGACGTTTGCGGATTGTCATGTCATCTATCGATAGACGCGCAAATTACAAATCGCTGCCGACGGTTCATGCTTGGCAGTACACACTTCGTAGTTTGCTGCTCATAGGAGGCGCTCACATTAGCTAGCTAGCCACCGAAGCTCGTCGCCGAAGGTAGAATATTTTTGAAAAAAAAAAGAAGCCAGGTCTGTACGTGAGTGTTATGTTCTCACCATTTTCGCATGTGCTGGACTGCCGTGATTAGCGATATACTGCGGTTCCTTTCAAAGCACGTGGTGCTGTCGTTTGTGAAACTTATTGCCGTGTGCCGGACGTCTCGAAAACGCCGTGAAGCACCCAGTTAAGTGTCCTCGTTGGCGGCAGGTTTATGCGTTAGGGCAGAATTCTGAATGCATTTCTGAGACGTGCTGAGTCAATGCGTTGCTTTCGGCAAATGGCGGACTTCAATGGGAATTTCTAAGCGGCCATTCCGCAAAAGACGATGTCAAGGGAAGACACGCACTTTGAGGAGCACCTTTCGTTTAAACCTCTGTACTGTTAGCTTGTAGTCAGGAATACGTTCAGTACTTCTATGGCCATTTGCAAGCTTCCTTTTCCTTTTTTTTTCTTGTTCTATCATATGCCGGAGAACTTAACTGAAATTCTCCGCGATGATGCCACTTCCATGAGGCATCTTCGACACTTGTGTCTGTGTGTGTGGACTTCAGTGCACTTCAGTTGTGAACCGTGGCTGGCTAATACATTTCCATTGCATGTGCAAAAAAGTAGCGTGATAATGATCTTGAACAAATTGGTCTGTGGATATTTTCTAGGGTTTTTTTTTGTGCATACTTATTCATGTCCCTGTACTTGTATTCACAGCTTCTTTTTGTTTGTACCAGTTCTTATGAGTTAAAACTTATATCCTTTGTTTTCGTTTTTGTTATGACACGCCTAATTATAAAGAACAAAAAAAACGACGAGATCCTCTAAGTTTCTGATTCTACGTGCCTAGTTTTTTTGTTGTTGTTGTTTTAAAATATGAACTCTCGTGTTTCAAGTGTAAGCATTCCCCAAGTGTGTCTCCTGAGCATAATGCTTAGAGCATGACTGAATTGTGTGTGTTGGTTGCCTGTATTTGTTTACCTAGCGTGCTTTACTTTTACTTTCCAGGAATACGAAATTCTAAAATGTTTTTTTTTTGGCAGCTGCTTAATTTTGTTTTTTCTAATTTCGATTTGTGCCTTCCATGCGAGCATACTTTCGTTTCGGGTTATATTTGCCCGTTTCTTGCATCTCACATTGCGTAAAGAATCGCTTGGATTTTTCTTACGTTTTATGGAAAGGCAGCATTTAAGTTCGCCTGTAGATTTAGGTGCTTTTTGTTAATAGTTACATTGTGATCACAGATATAGCCATTTGAAATGAATACAGAGGATGCATTCTTCTATGTTGGTATTTTTTTTTTGGCACCAGCGTATGTGGAAAAATTAGAGAGGTCGTCTTGTCAAGAAAGTGTGCCATATAGCAGCCCTCTGCTCCCGCCGTTATTTCCTTACTGCTCTTGAGCCTAGTCCAGATTGCACCAAAGAATCAATGTGTTACACAGTTCAGATAATTACATGTTTTGTTTAACTACACATTATTGCTTCAGTTATGCACGATATACGGAGTGCAGTTGCATATCATTTAAGCTGTGCGTTATAAAGTATGCTTTTGTACCTTTTTAAATGTCCTATGCGCAAAGGGTATAGTTGCGTTACTGTTGTCGCCCGCTGCTAAATGCAATGTAGGATTGAACAGGTTGTGCGAATTGCAATTCATTCACCAATCTCCACTTGCGGATTTTGACTGGAGTAAATCGTAGTTACGATGATGAGATGTTTTTGTCGTAAGGACTTCTGTGCCCCGGGCCATGCATATTCACGGTATAATACTATTTATGCTAAGTTGGAGTGCGGTACGGCTGTAGCCACTGCATTCACAACAGAACCTTCGCTAGAGCTTGGTTTAAATGTAATGCCAAGGTGCGCTTCATCGGATAACTGTTTAAAAAGAATAATCTGCGCACCGTTATAATGTGTCCCCTAAGTCGTTGATCGACACTTTGTTCTTGATCATATTTTGCTCATAATAACTTTACGATCAAATTAAGCCCGAAATTGTCGTGCACGCGTGTCAAGTGAAGTAATCAGGCATTCGAAAAATTGGGATCTGAATTTGCAGCAGTTACGTTAATGAAGCAATCAAGCAATTTACCATTCACGGGCTTGGTAATGAATTGTTAAATTTGAGTTATTGTTTATGTTAATGTATGATTAAACGCGTTTGAGTCGATTACAAGATTTTGAATGTGGTCTTGAGAGATTTGTCGCTTTTAATCCAACTCGTTTTCCTGGAATTCTCAGAACCAGCGCTCAAGTCCTTCGCTAAGACGGAATAGAAGGTGCGGATAGTTCAGTGCAAAACAGCAGGCAATGGACTAGACATACACGATGATAGGTAGGCTTATTTATCTCTTGATCGTAACCTGTGATAACTGCAGCTCTTCTGACATGGAGCATAACCAAAGGAATTCACGGTGCGGTTTGGCTGCGAATCTGGCGCTGATAACGACGCAGTCAGATACAATGATAAACGGTTTCACATTGGCGAGATTGTTTCCAATACCTTTCATGACAAATCGGGGCGCGCATGTGTAAGCATGGTGCGTTTCCAGGTGTGACGTCATTTGTAACGTTCTGTGCGCCTCATGTGATTGGGCGCTATTATCAGCTGGCTGTATTTTTTCTGTTATTAATCTATTCACCTCTCTCAATGTCACCAGCATCAGCCATCGCGCCAACCTCCACGGCCTGTTTTCTTTTTTTTTCCTTTCGAACATGCTTCTTGCTTGTACATAAGCTGCTTAAAATGTGCCTGTGCACTTACCGTGTTCAACCCCCTCTTATCAGCGATGTCAACTGCGCACGTCGCTATACGTGTTCTACAGAGCAGGAATGTGTTCATCTTCTATAACTGATGATGTTTACGGGCATCTGTTCTGCCCGCTACATTGTTAAAGGGACAGTGCGTCCCATACAGCTCTCTACTGAACCGTGTTTTCTCACCGATGGATCCAATTGCGACAAAAGAAGCGTTCGTACGGGAACGTTTATATCGTTCTTTCGTCATGTCGATGTTGATTTGAGGAACACATCTGGCAGGTCACAGCTTAAAACCTTATTACTGCTTATTTCCTAGGGGTACTGTCTGAAACGTTTGTTTGGGAACCCTACGGCATTTACTTTGGTTAACTTTTTAGTATTTCCATTTTGTAAACGTGCCAGCATCGAACCTTTGCACGAAGCAAGAAAATATGCGTGATCAACGCGTGATGTACTCTCACCGCATGTTTGAGCATCCGCTTTCTAGCGGGAGCCAACGCGGACGCGTCCGTCACCGATCATCCGCCTTGTGGCTCCCTCAGGCGGGAGCCCCCCGTTAACGTCACTGAGACGGCGCCGCGCGGCGTTTTCTGTAACCTCCGCGACGTGGCGCTGTCCGGCGGAGCGAGACATGGCCAGCTTGAGGTGAGAGATTAAGCAGAAAAGCTTACGAATCGGTAAGAATGTGAGAGGAAGGGCAGGAAAAGGCTTGATTAGTCATATTCGTCTGTTGCGCGGGTATAGCAAAATACAGTAGGCTCTGGCGTGATTCCTAGTCTAGCTGAATTTCAAAAACTACCCTGATATACCCTCCCTGGACTGTGCATTTATTTCTCAGCCTCTCTCACTCTGAGGGTGTTTCCCTCCTCGCTGCACGGCTATCATGTTAGAAGCTGTAACGACAGAATTGGTGTAGCGCACCAAACGCTGGCAAACTGTAGCCACTCGTGCGTCCTTTTCCTGATTTCTTCAAGGTATCATTTGCAAAGTCCCTCCATTGTCCACTTGTACGAGATAAGCGACCTGTGAGTGTATTTGAATTGCAGCGTTGTAACATAGTTTATGCTGATCCAAATACATCACGTTGGGTGTGGACATAGATAAACAAGAGGCGAGGGATTAAACTAGGTAAAGAAAATGAGCCAAGAGCGTTTAGGTAACAAATTTTACTAGTATCACCTGCCTGTCTCTTTTCTTCTAGTGCTTCTGTGCCCTTCGTGGAGAATCTATACGGTTATTTTTTAGCGCTCAGTTATAACTGCCAATTTATATTTTTATTTTATACTTTTCGTGTCCATCAGTTCAAAGGTTGCTAAGTAAGAATATCTATTTGTCGGCCTGTTTTATGTATTGAGTGTTTAGCCTTCACTCAATTACTAGTCGCCGTGTGTCGCATTGCCTCATTCTGTTTTGTGGCCCATAAAGCGCCCTCGTAACGCTTAAGCGCTTAGTGTCGTCACACTTAGCGTAACCACTGATGATCGAAAACTCGACCTCCTCCTAGGCAGTGAATACGTTGCGGAAGCGCCCATATTTTCTGGCCCATAAAGTGCCCTCGTAAGGCTTAAGCTCTTGATATCACACTTAGCGTGACGGATGGTGATCGAAAAGTCGACCTCCTCCTACGCAGTCAATACGTTGTGGACGCGCTTACATTCTGAGACCCATAAAGCACCCGCGTAACGCTTAAGCGCTTGGTGTCACACTTAGCATTACCGCTGGTGATCGAGAACTTGACCTCCTCCTATACGCAGTGTATACACTGCGGAAGCGCCTACACTGTCACTCTGATTGTGACGCTGCTATTTCCGTGTTTTTTCGTGTACTACGTGTGTGAAAAGTGTGTCTTAACGCGAGTCAGTGTATATATAATTCGACGAGTTCTTAGCCTCGTCACGTACTGTGCAATATACGCTCCTATGATGATTTTTGTGTGTGTAGTGATGTGTGCCGACCGTTAAGAAACACCGTGAAGACTTCGGTTAGTGTCACGGCGTTACTGATCGCCCACTTGCGCCATGGTTGACTGATTGAAGAATAAAGTCATATCGCTGTTTGTACAGTAATGGCATGTAACTATATAAAGAAGAGTATTAAAGATTTGTCTTTCAAATGCTCCGTCCGTGGACTTCCTAATCTCCAATGTTACGAAATGCTGAAAGGGTCGTGGGAACGCTCTTTATCGGTGCTCTGTTGAGGTAAGTGTAGACTTCCTTTTATGCTCGTTACGTGTTACGTATAAACGTAATCGGGTGTTAACGAAATATTTGCAGTTTCAGCTGCTGTCGTTAGGTGGCTGGGGGAGTATGGAGGGTTTAACGTGCCGAGCATAAGAATCTGTAGTGGAAGTCTATGGATAAATTTAGACCACTTGGTGTTGTATAACGTGCACTGGCTTCACATAGCACACGGACGTTTGCCTATCTCGCCTCCAATGAAATGCGGCTTGCGACCTTAGGGTCAGAAGCCGAGCACCAAAGCTACTAAGGTGGGTTCTTGTCGTCGGAACATCTTCATGTGAAAAAAATACAGCTTGGTTCGAATCGTGTAGGTCGCCGTCGCATGTCCTTGCGAAAGGTGAAATGTCCTTGTGAGGAAGTCACTTTATTGCTTGTATCTGTATATCGGCAGTCTTTGGGCCATTTTATTTTTTCACCACATTGTGCCAGCCCCAATTTCCGAAAGCTTTCGCACCATCCTATTCAGCAATTTGTTACCACACATGCTCGTAATAACTTTTTTCTGGGCATCAAATGAAAAAAAAAATTTGGGTTCACGTGTAACTAAAAGGCACGGGGGCAAGCTTCTCATTGTTAACGATAGGTAGACATTTCAGTGCGACCCGTGCTATTAAACTCCACTCCCATTTCATCCGCAACACCACGTGTGCATTTGAGAGGAGAAGTTGATTGACAGCAGCGTTACCGGGAATTCTGGACGAAGAATTGCGTGGAAACAGGCTTAGTATGTAGCCTAAGCGACGACTCAAACAAAGAACATCTTGGTAGAATGTAGTTTCTTCGTTCAGTCACTCATTAGGTGCGTCAGCATGACAGCCATTGAGAGAGGAAGTTTGTACTAGACTAGCGCAAAGCAGAGACTTCCCTAGACTGGGTACGGCAGCTGAATACGCATACGAGCAATTGCAAAATTAGGGAGGTTGGGGAGGCCGTGATAGTTGAAACATTAGAGGGCAGCGCGAACAAAAGGCACAGAACACAGCAGAAACAAAGAAACACAGGACGGGCGCTGACTACCGACTGTTTATTGTGAAGCCACACCGCAGATTATAAAGCCATATTAAACCACGTGACAGTCAGGGAGCCAATGAAGGACGAAGCACAAAGGGGGAAAAGGGAGAAGTACGGTTGTTTCATCCGCACGGCCAAGGGGGGATTTCTTTCCCCCTTTTTGCTTCGCGTTTCATTGGCTCCCTGACTGTCACGTAGTTTATTAAGCGTTATAATGTGCGGGGTGGCTTCACAATGAGCTGTTGGTAGCGTCCCTCATGTGTTTCTTTGTTTCTGCTGTGTTCTGTGCCGTTTTTTTTTTTGCGCTGCCCTCTGATGTTTCAAGTATGAACCAACAAGCCCAAACTCAATTTTTAGCTTTAGCTGTGATAATGCCCACTCCTAATTACCAGTATTCACCGCTGACGTCACGACACCATTATAAGCTGGGGTGTGGACACGCAGGCTGAGATCTAGGCGTTTTTGATTGAGGTTACGTTTCCGGGCGAACACTTAAACAATTTGGTGCCATTATATAGATAATTATGGTCTAATCCACAAATGGCGTCTAGAAGGAGTTTTTCCTAGAGGCAGGTTTGAAATATAATTCATGAGAAGATTGCTCTGTCTTCCTAGGCTCACAGTAGGCAGGGACTAAATACAGGGAGTCAGTTAGTTGGAGTGTAGCGTGAGGTTAGAAAGAGAAACCTCTCCCTCTCCACTAATGTACCACAGGTAGTCAGTCAGACTTTAGAGAAGGTAGTCTAAAAGAAAAACAAAATAATTATGCCCTACGCGCAAGTGAGTTAGAATAACTTTATGTGGAGTCAGATTAAGGCGCCAGTTGATGGATTACCTGTTCGGCCAAACCTCGCTGGTATACAGCTCCGTCGAGCGCTTCAAGCAATGGGCAGGAGGTTGGAAATTAAGGCGAATTTCTGGCAGCGTTGCATGTGAAAAGAGTATTTTCTCTGTTCGTGATCTGGTAGAAAAATTTGATAGCTGAGCCGCTGCAGAAGACAAAATAACTAAGGCCTGTGAAATGTAAGTAGCACTTTCGTTTCAATTTCGTGAAGGATTAGGTATGACAGTGTGACGGCATACACATTCGGAAGAGGAAATCAAGGTGCACTTCTCTGTCTTGTCTTCGCGCAAACTTAGCAGGTGAAGTTGATTTCTGGTACATGCAATAACTGCAACGCATCTGGCTCGAATAAACTTCATTTCTGAGCAAGCGCCAGTCGCGCCCTCTTGTGATTGTCTGAATACCGCAGCCTAAACACTATATTCGCTGCCGTGGTGACTCAGTGGTTATGGCTGACCCGAAAGACGCTGGTTCGATCCCGGCCGCGGCGGTCGCATTTTAGTGGAGGCGAAATGCTATAGACGCGTGTACTGTACGACGTCAGTGCACGTTAAAGAATCCCAGGTGGTCGAAATTATCCGGAGCCCTTCACTAGGGCGTCCCTCATAGCCTGAGTCGCTTTGGGACGTTAAACCCCCAAAACAATCCAAGCCAACTATATTCGATATGCGCAAACTCGCCAAACAACGCATTCTGGGAATCCCACGCCAACGCCAATACAGTTCGAAAGCCCGCACAGTGGTCATTGGCCCCGTCAATCTGGGCGCATGCATAAGCCTTACAAAGCCGGGTCGCGTAGCCCTGTCGAGCAGAAAACCACTTGGCGGGCTCATGATTACATTTGTAGGTCGGGTCCGTTCACCCGACAGCGGGGTGTAGGTTGACCAAGTCTAACCCCGACAGGCGAGGTACTTGTGAACGCAGTCGAGTCAAAAAGGCGGGCTAAAGGCAGGGAAGAGGTGAAATTAGGACTTGTTTTTCGCTTCGACCTTCGCGCCTCCGAGACAGCTGTGGCAAGCCGCGATCTTGGAGGCTGTCAATACACGCTTGCACTGCGCTATATAGTTGTCGCTTGTCGTTGCTGCAGTTATTCCGGTCTTGTCTTGCTAAGATCGGGGTTAATGAAAACACGCAGTCGTCGAGTGTGGAAAGTACATTCAGCCCGACGCCTGACTCGACCCGGTCATGTCGTGCTCATGTAACCGAAACTATTATTGTTTATATGTATGTTTTGTATCCGTGTGCTGCTGATATTGTATAATTTTATTCTTTTGGTTATGTAACAATGTAAATTCATTCCTGCTTGGGCCAAGCAGTGGCCTGCAGTATTGTGAAATAAATAAATAAATAAATAAATACAGCACCTGCTTATTCGTGGTGCCAGTGCCGTGGGGTGGCAACGACCCGAAGTATAGTGTAACTAAATATGATTTCGCCGTGTTTGATGCCACAGTATAGAAGTGAAAAGTGAAATGAAGATGACTGCCTCGCATGCTGCAAACGCGCCTGAGGTGTTCGTGTGGTGTCATTATGACTCGTGCGCACACGGTCATGCGCGGCCTTGACAAGGCGACGCACGTTGGAAGCTGATTACCGCATGCCAGTATATCAGGAAGCGGAAAATAAAGACGAGGGTTCTGTGCCCCTCTTCTGTCAAATGGCTTGTCGGTGTCTGCTCCTGAGTCGTGCCGTTCCCTTGACGCGACATTGTGTCAGAAGTAGGATGTAGTTCGTAGGGGCGGTGGCGCGGCTCTCGGCTGAACGCGGATTGTGCAGTGGACACCTACGACACCCCCACGTCAACACCCGCAGTGCTACCGCCGCGCTCGCAATTCCTCCGCCGGTAAACTTCAACTTTAACCGGACATCGGAGTTCGGAGTGGCCAGAATGGGTTCAGGAGTTCCACGACTGCCAATACGCCACAGGTTGGTACGAAAGACCAGAAGAAGTCCCAAGTCCCGATACTGCTGTACAGCATGGGCAGGCAAGCCAGGAAACTTTTTCAAACTTTGGTCTCTACGAAGAAGAATCGAAAAGCTACGAGACTCTGCAAAAAGTTTTCTGCTCATTTCGTGACAACAAAGAACGTTGTGTACGATAGCGCCTGTTTCCACCGCAGGCAACAGGGGCCTGGAGAGTCAGTCGACCAGTTCGTAATCGCTGTACATGTACGTACTAGCTGACCGCTGCGGTTTCAGCACCCTCCGTTCTCGTTTGGTACGGGGCAGGTTCGTCGTCGGACTTGCAGATGCCGCACTGTCAGAGTCGCTCCAGATAGATCCCAGTCTCGCCTTGGACACAGCGCTTGCAAAGGCTTTTCTCAAGGAGAGTGTTCAGCGACAACAGCGAGAAGTACGCCCCACCGAGGCGAAGTCCGAATTTTGGGCTGTAGCTGGAAAGACGACGACGGGGGCCTCGACTTGCCGCAACAGCGACGTTCGGGCAACCTACGGGACGCCCGGCGCAAAAGAGTCAAGAGGACTTGCAGTGATGCCGGTTTTGTGGACACTCGTACCATCCTAGGTTCAAGTTCCCTGCTCGGGCGGTGTGGTGTAACAGCTGTAGAGCCAAAGGACACTTCGCTGTGGTCTGCATGAGCAACCCCCTCCAACCATGAGGTAGGCGTTTCCGCTCTACAGTCAGAGCCAGAAAGCTTGTAGGAAAAGGCGTAGTGGCTCTAAGGCTAGGTTTGTTCAGGTAACGATAAACAGAGTGCCGATTTGGGCTAATGTCTTCCGGAGTGGAAGTCTCGGTTGTTCCGCTCGAATTCCCCGGAGTGCCTTCGTGGTTACAGCTGTTGTGCGCAGTATTAACGGGGGCGGAAGGCAATGCCTCCCCTTGAAGGAGACTTTTGAGGCAGACGTCATCTGGAAACAGCAAGTCACACAACAGACGCTCTATGTGGTAGAATCTGTGCATACTGCTCAAGGACGGCAGATTGGGCGAGTTGGTGTTCCATGGTAACAAGAAAATTCAAACAGCGCTAGACAACAGGACCAGAAAGAGGAGGAGACAAATACGGCGCTGAACCACTCACTCTTGAGAATTTTGCATATTCTTCTTTTGTGCCCTGTAGACGGACGTATCCAGCCACAAAGCGCTTGCAAATCCGAAGGGCAGGTATCATAACGACAATGCCACGAAGCGGTACGTGCTCGGCAGATATACACGGCGATGATTCGCGAGAGTACAGCCGGTCTTGACAGATCAATATTTTGACACATAAAAGAAGCCCATGTACAAGAAATGAACTGTAGAAGGAACCCTCTACCTTCCCCTTCTGCTGCTGCTCCAGCTGCACCAGACAATAGTGCAACGTCTGGGGATATATCACCCATTATGGCCGTCAAGTGAAGAAGCCGGAACGTTATGTCGTCACTTGAGCCGCAACCAAACCTGCTTCTACACGTTAACGTGTACCTATCGAACATGGCAGACTAGCTGTGCTGTATTATCTTGTATGCGGCGCATTGTTTACATTGCTTTTCTTCTGTTGTTCTTTGTAGAGCTTTTTTTTTGCTATTGCTTTTGTGGAAAAAAAGGGGGAGGGGGATGTGCTGTTATTCCGACTGGTGCGCACTCGGTCATGCGAAATCGCGATAAGGCAGTGCACGTGGAATGCTTGTCACCGCATGCCGGATTATAAGGAAGCAGGAAATAAAGACGGGGGTTCCTTCCCCCTCATCTTTGAACTGGCTTGTCTGTGTCTGCTCCTAGTCGCGCCGTTCCCTTGACGTGACAGTGCGTAGGGACGCTCACCTCGACCAATGCAGTCTGTTGAACATTTACAGCAGTGATAGCTCGAGCAAGCGGATCGTTGGATTATTATCGTAGTCGTAGCTTGAAGTCATTGCTCCGCTTTCTAGGACAAACGTCAGGTGCAGACCGAAAGGCTCCATCGCCTCGTCCAGCCCGGTATGATAGCACAGCGCCTTCTGCTCACATATTCCGTCACCATCTTATCAGAGCTGTTACTTGGTTAAGGAGTTATCGCGCGACATGAAAGTTCACTGACATCATTTGTAGCAATAACAACCCTCTGTAAAATCGAAACGAAGTAGAAAGTAAGAAAACATGCGATGTTGTGGCTTTCTTGACAACTCAGTTACATTTCCATCGTGCCGTCATCATGCGGACTATGTGGTCAGAGGCCAACTAGCTCTTTTTTTGGGGATTTCGGCCGCAGTCGCTTTTTCTTTCTTTCGAATCCGAAACTATGTACTCATGAAGCGTTTACCGATTTCATAATTCGTTCCATGAACGAAAGACTGCGCAGTGTGTAGCCAGCAACAAATACGCTTGCTTTTATGACAATTAGATGCAGCTGTTATGATATGAAGGCGCGTGGCAGTAAAGACCTTAGTTCTGTTGCCTCGAGCCAACTGTATATTTTTTTCCCTTGCGTAAGGCCCGATGACGTAACTTCCAAGCTATTGCGTTTTCTTTTATGGCGATAGTATTCCAGGAAAAAAACTATTCCTATTGCCATCGGCACAGCAAACATGCATTTGTGCATTGATTGCATGTAATATTGGGCACAAAAGTTTCCGGGACGCGAGTTCTACGAAAAACGACGTTTTGTGACCTAACGCTCCGCGAGTTCTACCTTAAACGATTAATAACTGGAAACCCCACTCCAGTTGTAGCCAACACAGTGCTGTGCGCGTGTGTTTTAAGTCCTCCAACATGAACAAATCACGCGCACAACCTGTACACATTTATTATTGTACAAATAGTTTGTGTATACTACCTCTCCCTTCTATCCTCTCTTCCTGTCCCCTCACCTCTTTCATTTCATTTCTCCGTTCTGCCTGTTATCCTTTATTTCCGCTGCCCCAGCTCAGGTGCTTCAATATCGATGGCAGACGCCGGGGCTAGCAAAAATCTTTTCCTTCCTTTCTACCACCACTGTACCACTACCACCACTGTACCTCCACTTCGCTACCCAGTTGCCTCATATTGTGTGAAGGCATTAAAGGTCTGAATTCTCCGTCTGCTCTTCACAATATCAGGCGGCTGGGTAGCGACGTGGCGCTACAGTAAACGTCGTTTTTCCTAGAACTCACGTCCCGGAGACTTTTGTCTTCAGTAGTACATGGACTGTTCCTGCTAACAAAGGAGACAACAAAAATCATACATGAATTTCGAGCGCGCATAGATGACTCATACATCAATGCGGAAAACGGGCAACTCTTCCACGGTTAATAATGTTCGCCATAAAGAACCGAAAATTGTGCTCTAAAACAAACACCGAATAAAGTCCGTCTAATTTTCGAAAACTAAAAACCGACAAGTACAACTCTGCTATACGCTATGCTAGAACGTACGCCGCGGATGCCATGAAGTATATTTTGTAGCGAAAGTTACACTAGGCTAGACAGCGGCGCATTTCGTGCAAGCTTCGCTAGTCACTTCTGCGCATGCGCCACTAGTTGCACCAAGCCACTGGCGTTCCTCCGCTGCGCCGAGCGTTTTCTCGAAATCCAGTTCCCATTTTCAATTTCCTCTTTCTTTCCCTCCCTCCTTTATCCCTTCACTTACCGAGCGGTTCGGGTGTCCACCGAGATATGGGGGACAGTTATTGCGCCATCTCCTTTCCTCAAAAACCAAACAAAACAAGTGAACCGCCTACGTTCATTGGGTTCATTGGCGTTGATCACGTTGTAGAGGCCGTTCGTTTTCACGAAAGGAAAAGCGCACAACTGCGTCCCTGGGTCAGTGGACACCTCAATCTCGGTTCCATGTACGTGGCGTTGGTGTAAAATGAAAATAGGTTTTAGAGGAAATTTAATGGCGCAGTGTCTCGCATATCGGCCACCTGAACCGCGCCGTAAGAGAAGGGATAAAGGAGGAACTGAGAGAAGAAAGGAAGAAAGAGATGCCGTAGTGGAGGGCTCTGGAATAATTTCGACCACCTGGACATCTTTAACGTGCACTGACATCGCACAGCACACGGGCGCCTCTGCGTTTCGCCTCCATCGAAACGCGGCCGCCGCGGTTGGGTTCGAACCCGGCTACTCCGGATCAGTAGCCGAGCGCCCTTACCGCTGAGCCACCGCGGCGGGGTGCGTTGGTGCCTAAGTGCGAAAACCTGATTGCGTTCCACACACTGGATAGGCAATGTGCCGACCCTGATAGGTGGCAGTTAATGGTTGATCGCGAGAGGTTGGTCACGCAATGAACGCTGCTGCCTATTGCTGCAGTGCCGCGTGTCTGCCACAACGTTATCAGAGCTAATGCATGCAGCCCACATCTCTCTCTCACCACTGCCACGTACCTCAAAGCGCGATTGAGGTGTCCACTGACCCAGTGAGCCAGTTATGCGCCCTTCATTCCCACAAAATCGTCGGCGTCCTGGACGTTATCCACGCCAACGACAATTAACACAATGAACGCCGACAGCTTTCGCTTTGTATATCCTAGATTAGCTGGGCTAATCCATTTTTTAGCGTGCCCTGAGGCATGCGCACTCATTGGTCCAGTAATCTGCACTGTAATCAGGAGCGCTACAGTATTACTCTCAAATGCTTGTCATGCGTTTCATCAAAATTATTCTTGGGAGTAATGATCCTTGCCAGAATCACAAATGGCTGCGGAGTCTAATGCAGCTCAGTGAATTAGTGTCCCATCTCACGGTTAAAGCGGTTCTCGTTGCATCGTATAACGAAGAACACTAAGAACAGCTGCCAAAAATCTTCACTGTTATGAACCGTTTGTTACAATGTTCCAAATATTGCCTGTAATCGTGAGCTTGCTGCGAACGCACTTTTCAGCCTAAATAATAATAATAATTGGTTTTGGGGGAAAGGAAATGGCGCAGTATCTGTCTCATATATCGTTGGACACCTGAACCGCGCCGTAAGGGAAGGGATAAGGGACGGAGTGGAAGAGGAAAGGAAGAAGGAGGTGCCGTAGTGGAGGGCTCCGGAATAATTTCGACCATCTGGGGATCTTTAACGTGCACTGACATCGCACAGCACACGGGCGCCTTTGCGTTTCGCCTCCATCGAAACGCGGCCGCCGCGGTTGGGTTCGAACCGAGCCTAAAGGAGATTTCAACTTTCCCGCGCGCCTCTCACTCCATTCTGACTAAAAAGCTGGCCGCCTCCTTGCGCCTTCTTGCGGTAGTAAAGAGCATATTGTTGGGAGTTGAGGGTACGCGTTGATAGATGGCGCAACAAGTCAAGCTTTGTTTAGGTGTTTTAATAAAACGTCTACCACTGAGCGAGTCAGTAACAACAACTTATAGATTACTGGAATAAGTGGAGAGGTCTTCGGAGCTGGGTGGAAATGTGTGCCTTTGTTTTGAGAGAATGCAAACTTCATAATCTGCCTGCGTGTGGCGTCCTCTACATTCAAATGCAGTCAATCGGATTGTGAGCGGTTTGAACCAGTTTGGGACCGCATTACGCGAAGTCCCTTACTTCTGAAATTAGTGATTGAAACGTTACTTTAATATTCCGGTTAATGGAGTACAGTATGGTACAAATTAATCAATAGCGCTGTAGCGCCGCTGGATTACTTTTTCAAAAATAAAAGAGCATCAGTTCACAACGGAACCTTGCCGGAAAAGTGCTGCATTACTCAACTGAGCAACCGCAACAGTAAATTAAATCAATTTCTTAAATATTTGACTGCATTAAACAATCCAGGGACCCCTAATTATTTCTCTTGTAATTTCATCTCATCATAACAGCTTCCTGTCTATGTAAGAAGAAAAGATTTATCAACGGATGCCCTGCTGCGTAAAGCGCTTAAGACAGCGCTATGACTACCGCGCAACACGTCTACAGAGAAACTCATGACCCTGGGATTGCAAAACACATTCGAGGAGCTACGGGAGGCGCAGCTCGCGTCGCAAAAACTCCGGCTGCTGCACAAAACGACTGGAAGAGCGCTCTTAAAGAGACTCGGATACCGCGAGCAGATGCGAGAAATGACGAGGACCGAAACGATCCCCGGCGAGCTTCGCAAGTCCCTCAAGGTAGCGCCAATACCAAGGAATATGGACCTCGACTTTCACCGAAGGAGAAGAGAAGAGGGGGTCGAATTTATCCAGAAAATATACGCTCCTCACGACACGACCGTGTATGCAGACGCGTCCTCAAGAGGAGGGGACACCAAAACTACAGTGGCCACGGTGGTCGATTCGTCTCTACGCGGAATGACCTGCGCATGTATGCGATACTGCACGGTAGCAGAGGACGAGGAAGTAGCCGTTGCTCTAGCGGTGGCGGAGGGCTATAGAACTGGGCGGTCGCTAACAATACTGACGGACTCTCAAGCAGCCTGCCGAAATTACATGAATGGCAGGATAGGTCTTCCCGCGCTCCGTGTACTCCTCGCAGCGAGCGACAGAATTAAAAAAGACGAAGAAGAAAACGACAAGGGGACCACACAAAAAATTGTGTGCGTACCGGGACACACGGGGGTGGCAGGGAACCAAGAGGCCGACAGGATAGCTCGAGGATACAATACTTTCCGAGCCTCCGACGGGACCGCGGAACTCGTGCCAGCTCCCAATGAATACTCGGCCATACTATAAAACTAGAGAGTCGGAAGAATCCCACATCCCCCACCACACAAATCTCTCAAGAGAGATGAAGATGTGGCTTGAAGACAATTACAGACAGGTTCTTACCCAAACCTACACATACTAAACAAAATGCGCCCTACAATATACGCGGACAAACGTCCCTGGTGCGACGAAAATCCCACACTATGTCACATCACGTGGGCCTGTCAAAATGTTGACGTGGTCCCCAAAATACAAATCCCGAGTGCGGAGCAATGGGAGGCTGTTCTGTCCAGCTACCGCTGCGAAGACCACCAAGGTCTGCTACAGCGAATTCAACGCGCGGCAGTGGCCAGCGGAGCCCGGGTCTGAGAGCAACCGACAAATATATAATGCATTATTTGTCTCGCAAATAAGCTATTGCTCAATAGTCTGGTTGACAACAACTAAGACCAACCTAGAAAAAATTTACCTTCTGCAAAAGAATGCTATACGTCACATTGCCAATCTTGATTACCTAAGCCACACACGGCAAGCTTTTGAAACATTCAGTGTGTTAAAAATTCAAAGCATGTATGAATTCCGAATATTGCTTTCATTTCATCGGTCGTCATCCTTTAGGTCTATGATAGAAGGCACTGCGCTACTGAAACAGAACAATCACACAGTTAATACTCGCAACACAGACACTTGGTTAGTTCCCCATTTTCGCACTGACTATAAGTTCCAAGCACTACAGCACAATCTTCCAGTAATTTTAAATAGATATAAAGACATAAATAACCCTACTAAGAAAGCATTGCGTGAATTATTTCTTCAAAAATAATTCCTGACGTATAATTCGCGCCCAAGTAGAGCTGCTCCCTTGTATCTTATGTAAATATGTTTTCTGTATTTCCCTATTTTAATTTATTGATGATTTTGTGCTTTCTGGCTGTCCTGTTTTTTTGTGAAAACTGTAATTTGACTATGTGTTCGTTTTTTTGTGTGTGTATGTAAATGTTCTCAACAAAGTCTGCTTCTATGCCTTGTAACGGCTGCCTGGGCCTCGTCAAGCTGTATACCTACAACTTTTAGTCCAGGCAGCCGCCAGAATTTTCTGGAAAATAAATGGAATTGAACTGAATTGAATTGACTAAAATTTGACGAGCTCAACAGTTAAGAGTCCTGGTGATGCAACCAAAGAGAGAACATCCCTGAAGATGCCCCAAAACCGCAGAGTAGAATAAAGTTTTCTCCTCCTCCTTTTGCTGAACGGCGTATTTTTTTTTTCTCACAGAGGAATTCTGTGTAGCGCTGATGAATGCAAGCGGATTTTCTGTGCAGGCTTAAGCTGTATCCGACCATAATAAAGTCTCTGCTGAGGTTGTCACGTCGTTTTCATCTCGGCTACTCCTACACTAAGCCTCAATTCATTACCGTAATGAAAATTCTGATACCAGTACTAATAGCCTTTCTGCTGATCGACAAGACTAATAACATATGCAGCAACAATTTCACACGCTATTAGATTCCCTGATGCTGGGGAGTAGCATGCGCAAGACCATCACCGCGACAGAGCTCCATTTGAAACACGATTACATTGATGCCCTTTGGGAGCAGAGGAAGCTACATTTGAAACATGCGTACAATAATTTGTCGTTTGGGGCCATAAAGGAATATTAGGAATTAACACAGTTTAACACTTATCGGAACACCAGCTCTTAAGCACTTCTTTTACTTCCCAGGAAGCTCTGGTATGTTGCAACGATCCTTTTTGTGTTGGTCAAAAGAATGCATTGTTCTTAATGTCTTTTTTTCAGTGTTCCTGTAACGTTATGAATAAACATGTGGTTAGCATTGCCGTAACCGAATGAAGCATTTAAACAACATAAATGCAACTTTCTATAAGATGGTAAAGTAACCTTGCTAGAACATGCAGGGCGGCCATTTGTCGAGGTGCACAACTTAGCTATTTGGAAGAGAAAAATGGAGAGCGACTTTTTAAATTCTACGGACATACAACCAACACATGCTGCTCTCTCACCTCTTAACTGATGCTATGGAGACAAGCTTATATACCCACTATTGAAGTGTCCCATCGGTGATAGCGGTGAATAGGTAATATGCAAACTTTTGTAACAAAAAAACGGGGGGGGGGGGGGGGGTGTGTGCACGCAATCTTAGGCCGGGACTGTCTAAAAGATTTATTGCAAATTAATTATAGTAGAGATATGACCTGGCTGCAAAAGCAGTGGGAAAACATATGGAACACAATGAGTGAAATATATTTGTAATGGTATTGTAGTTACCATTTAAACGTTTTAGTATCATTCAGAGCACAATATTAGAACAAGTTTACAATAAAGTTCTGTTTGCAACAAAGTTTACAAAGTTTACAATGTGTACAATAAAGCCTGCGGTGCTGCAAATTATATGACTACTTTATAACATTATTTTGATGTGCGGTGCTAGCTGGGTTTATGCGGATAAATCTATCCCTGATATACGTTTCAATCAAAAAACTTCTGAGACATCGTGATTCCCTAGTTTATTTTTGTAGAGCGGGCCTTTAATTGCATAAGCAAATGCTGTTTTTCTCATGTTTTCCACCCTATGAGGACATCGTCTGCATCATCAGAACGTTGCTTGTGGCATTTCATCTCAAGGCAAACAGAAATGTCGGTCTGGAAGACAAACTTTTCGGGGAGGCATCTAAAGATAACTCTTAATTTTCTCCGCAGCAATGCTGTAGAGTTTTGAATTATGTTCACCAGTTTACCAACCGCCTTTACTCGCTTGGTAAATATTCTCGGGATGTTTTTTTATTCAAAGTTCGTATAACGTTTCGCTTTGCATTCTTGCGGGATGTGGCGCCACGCCTCGGCGGAGCCTGGAGGTATTATCTTGAACAACTACAGCTCCACCCCGAAGAGGGCGCAGCAGTTGTGGCGAGCGTAGGGTGCCTCGATGCCTGCCCGCCGCTACGTACCTCGATGCCTGCCCGCCGCGCCGCGGTAGGCATCGAGGCACCCTAGGCGAGCGTAGTTAGAGGCGAACGTAAGCTCCCTTCAGGCGACCGTTGCTCTTCTCTCTTGTCTCTTTTTATCTGTGCCGCAATGGAGGAAGAGGATAAACTTTATTTATTAAAAAAGATAAAAACCTCCCCGGCAGGGCTTTTACGTCCAAGATCTCTCTGGCCTTCCCCTTCAGCCTAGCCCGGCCAATCAGCGTGCGCTGTTCACCAGGCCGTGTGGCCAGAACGGTGGTTGGTCTCTCAGTAGGTTGGTGTGGGGTGTGTGGAAGTAGGGTGCATGCCGCGGTGGCCCAGTTACTGAGCCGGAGAACCCGTGTTCGAACCCGACCGCAGCGTCTGCGTTTTGATGGAGGCGAAGCGCAAAAGGCTTCCGTTAGCTGTTCGCTGTCAGTGCCCGTTACAAATCCCGAGGTGGTCGAAATTACTTCGGCCCCCTCCACTACGGCACCTCTTCCTTACTTTCTTTCTTTCTTTCTTCACTCCTCCCTTCCCTTACGACGCCTTTGAGGTGTCCATCGAGAAGGGAGACAGTTACTACACTGTTCAACACAGCCTCGGCGGCCGCGTTTCCATGAACGCTTACAGCAAAAAAAAAAAAAATGCCCGCCGCAAGGTTCAGTGGTTAGGGCGCTCGGCTACTGATCCGGAGTACCCGGGTTCGAACCCGACCGCGGCGAAACGCTAAGGCGCCCGTGTGCTGTGCGATGTCAGTGCACGTTACAAATCCCCAGGTGATCGAAATTATTCCGGATCCCTCCACTACGAGACGCCTTTCTCTCTTCTCACTCCCACCTTCCTCCCTTACTTTACGGCACGGTTCAGGTGTCCGCCGATATGTGAGACAGATACTGCTTCATTCCCTTTCCCAGTCAGCCAATTGAATTCATTTTACTGTGTGCTGTGCGATGTCAGTGCACGTTAAATATCCCCAGGTGGTCGAAATTGTTCCAGAGCCCTCCACTTCTTTCACTCCCTTTTTTATCCCTTCTCTTACGGCGCGGTTCAGGTGTCGGGGATGTGTGAGAGATACTGCGCCATTTCTTTTCCCGGTCAGCCAGTTAAATTAAATTCAATTTTCCCGTGTGCTGGCGATGTCATGCACGTTAAAGATCCCCAGGTGATCGAAATTATTCCGGAGCCCTCCACTACGGCACCGCTTCCTTTCTTTCTTTCTTTCTTTCTTTCTTTCTTTCTTTCTTTCTTTCTTTCTTTCTTTCTTTCTTTCTTTCTTCTTTCACTCCCTCTTTTATCCCTTCCCTTACGGCACGGTTCAGGCATCCAGCGATATATGAGACAGGTACTACGCCATTCTCTTTCCCCAAAAGCAAATTATTATTATTTTCGGTGCGTTGCATGCCTGTTAAAGAATCTCAGGTTATCTAAATTGATTCGGAGCCCTCCACGACAGAGTCCCTCATAGCCCGTGGGTCATTTCTTTACGTAACCCTACAATATATTTATCACAAAGCTGTACTGGCATTCAAGCAAAATTTTAACAATGTTTCTGCAATGTTGATGTTGAGAGAGGGCTGAATGTCGCGGTCCGGTAGTACCAATTTTAAGTTACGTTGCACCTAATTGCCTTAACGTGGTCCAGAGCGGATAGTAGCCTCTTTAAAGGCTGCTCTTAAAGATAACGGAGGGGCACCTAGGGGAGGCATTGGAAAGTATTTAACTTAGTAACGTGTGCTTGGAATTTGTGCAGATGCTATAGTAATTTAAAAAATTTTGCTGTGGTTTAACTACTGCTGAACCTGGTTAGAGAGCGAAGGCTGCGGTATATCGGGTAACTAGACGTCGATTGGCGTCCGTCACGTTGAGTGTGTTCCGCACACTGAATAGGCAGCGCTTCCACCCTGCCACCGGGGCAGGTGGCAGCTAAATTAATTGATCGCGAGGGGCTGGTCACCCAATGACCGCTGCGGCCCATTGCTGCAGTGGCACGTGTCTGCCACAACGTTGTCAGCGCTCTCTCACATCTCTCTCTCACCATGCCCCTCCACGTACCTCAAATCGCGACTGAGGAGTCCACTGACCCAGGGAACCAGTTATGCACTCTTCCTTTCCTCAAAATCACTAATAATAATAATAATATAAATAATAATAATAATAATAATAATAATAATAATAATAATAATAATAATAATAATAATCATTACAGAACGTTATGAAAGCCAACACCAACGAATAATAATAATAATTGGCTTTTGGGGAAAGGAAATGGCGCAGTATCTGTCTCATATATCGTTGGACACCTGAACCGCGCCGTAAGGGAGGGAATAAAGGAGGAAGTGAAAGAAGACAGGAAGAAAGAGGTGCCGTAGTGGAGGGCTCCGGAAAAATTTCGACCACCTGGGGATCTTTAACGTGCACTGACATCGCACAGCACACGGGCGCCTTAGCGTTTTTCCTCCATAACGTTGCCAATGTCAACGTATGCAGCGCACATAATCACTAACGCCACGCAGCTTAAAGCGCGACTCAGGTGTCCACTTTCCCAGGGGGCCAGTTATGCGCCTTTCCATAGCTTTCGAAGCTCCCGCTCTTCATCAGTTTTGGCGCAGCTTCGCACGCCATGCGCTGAAGGTTGCTGAAGGTCAAATCTGCGCGGTCGGCGAAACTTGCCGAACATGCCGCAGTAAAGGTTTCGCTTTAAAATGACGCAGAGGCGCTCACACCTGAGTTTATGAGCGCGAATCATGCACAATCCACAATCAGCACTGTCCCCATCATGCATCGCTTATGGTTCGTATCCGGCTGCGTACCTGTCGATCATCAATGGGCCGTCCGAATTCTGCGTGCTTCTCATTGAGACACTCCTGGAAAACCTGAGAAGAGTGAACGTTCCATTGGACGACGTCTCCGGCACCGCGTACCATGAAGGCTCCATAACTGAGCGGCCATCAGTATCACAATCCCCCTTGAAGTTTTTTATAGGGCACTGCCCTTATGTAATAGTGGTAGAGCCACAATAATTATAATCATTGACTCGGGCGGAGCAATAGCCGTCAGGTCTCTGTAAGGCTTATCCCGCCTCTACTTTCGCTCCACCAACATCGCCATGTCCAACATTCTAGTTCAAAAATTTTGAAAATTGGAAAACTGTAAGATGCTGTTATAGAAATACTGATAGTAATCGTCCATTATCCTGACATACAGCAAAAACGTTCTTTTAAAGTGTTTTCATCCATCGCATCGAATAGTTAGGAGTGTCATAGAAAACCAATGAGGAACGCTTTTCACGATAGCAAATACAGGAATAGAAAAAAAAAGCAAGACTGTCGCCGGGTGATCTGCGGTATTATTGATTGTTATAGTGAAATCTTACATTATATGAAAAAAATTGCGTCGATAAACGGTTTCCCGCTCAAAAATGCTGTTGTCCAGAATTGTTGGGCATGTACCCCTCGAGTGATGCCACTTGGTGAATTTGTTCCTTTATAGACAGAAACGGAGAAAAAAGGGCTAGCGACAAACTGCTGCGGACCGTCCACTTAATAATAATATTATTAATTAATTATTGGTTTTGGGAGGAAAGGAAATGGCCCAGTATCTGTCTCATATATCGTTGGACACCTGAACCGCGCCGTAAACGAGGGAATAAAGGAGGGAGTGAAAGAAGACAGGAAGAAAGAGGTGCCGTAGTGGAGGGCTCCGGAATAATTTCGACCACCTGGGGATCTTTAACGTGCGCTGACATCGCACAGCACATGGGCGCCTTAGCGTTTTTCCTCCATAAAAACGCAGCCGCCGCGGTCGGGTTCGAACCTGGGAACTCGACCGCGGCGGCTGCGTTAATATAATTGGTTTTTGGGGAAAGGAAATGGCGTAGTATCTGTCTCATATATCGTTGGACACCTGAACCGCGCCGTAAGGGAAGGGATAAAGTAGGGAGTGAAGAAAGAAGTGCCGTAGTGGAGGGCTCCGGAATAATTTCGACCACCTGAGGATCTTTAACGTTCACTGACATCGCACAGCACACGGGCGCCTTGGCGTTTTTCCTCCATAAAAACGCAGCCGGCGTGGTCGGGTTCGAACCCGGGAACTCCGGATCAGTAGTCGAACCACTGAGCCACCGCGGCGGGGCAAACTTAGTGCACTTGTTGTTTCCCAACTGAGCTCTGTTGTCAGCAATTAGGTTTGAATGCAACGCTACTGCTGGTATGTCAGTGATGGACAAACGATCACCATGTTAGAATATGTTGACCGCGCTATGCTGTAACGGCAAATGAAGAGCGCGACAAGCCTGCGATACTGGTTAAACGAAAATCAGAGCTACCGGTCTCCTCCTGAAAGCCCGCGATCGAAGCAAACGTGTCGTACACCACAAAAACTTTATGTCAGGAAGCGACTAACGTGTAAGACGCTTTAAACAAATCCTGATCCCGTGCTTGACGTCTTTGGCGGATTAGGAACGCAGTTATCAGGATGTGGACATTGTGGTGAAAATGTCACTGTTGGACATTTTATACCCCCGCCGCGGTGGCTCAGTGGTTAGAGCGCTCGACTACTTATCCGGAGTTCCCGGGTTCGAACCCGACCGCGGCGGCTGCGTTTTTATGGAGGAAAAACGCTAAGGCACCCGTGTGCTGTGCGATGTCAGTGCACGTTAAAGATCCTCAGGTGGTCGAAATTATTCCGGAGCCCTCCACTACGGCACCTCTTTCTTCCTTTCTTCTTTCACTCCCTCCTTTACCCTTCCCTTACGGCGCGGTTCAGGTGCCCAACGATATATGAGACAGATACTGCGCCATTTCCTTTCCCCCCAAAAACCAATTATTATTATTATTATTATTATTATTATTATTATTATTATTATTATTATTATTATTACTTTATACATTTTTCCTGGCTGTTTCAGCGAACACAGTGTTGAATATTGTAAAACTTAGTCCCTTTCCTATTTGAAGCCGAAAGTTTAATGGCGTGGGTGCGAACGTAACGCAAGAAATCAAGACGCCGCTGCTTTTGGCATATGCAAGAGATCACCTACAACCTTAATCCCGTTGAAAAACCCATTCCGCTATCTACGATTTGTTTGAAACAACAGACCCCAAGGCTTAGCATTGATAGCTACCAGCTAGCTGTCCGAAATTCTTGATAACGGTGGCCCATATGGGATTCGAGTTCAGTGTACTCATAGGTTTGATGGGTTGAAATGCGGAAAGCCCGGGAGTTAGTTTTTTTTTTCCATCTCCCTAATGTCTGCCCCTCTCCTTCTCCCGATCCCTCCCCAAACTGACCGCACTTAGCTACAGTCGCTGCGGCCAATCTTCGGGAAAAGCTCCAAGCTCAACCGGCCGTGACTGAGAGCCAACCGCCATCGCCGCAATCGCCTCCGGCGTGTAGTACTTTTTTCCAGGACAACGCACGAGGGACGTGTCATGACAAGCGTCTCCGCTGCATACGCTAGTTCTATGCCCCCCCCCCCCCCCCCCCAGCCACTCGGTTTGTTTGCATTTATTAGTACGTCCATTTATGTTCCCTTTTTGTTGGCTCATTCGACCAGAAAGCCTGTTTTTCCAGGCATGTCACCGCATCGGCTGAGTGTTGTCCAGCCCGAAAAAGGCCCCGGCCGTAGTAAAATGCTGTCCGGGGAGGAGAGACAGAAGCTGTGGTAGCGAGCGCTGTCCGCGGCTAATGGGGTCAGCCCTCGTAAATATTGCTCGCCCACCGCCACCGGACGTCGGCAGCTCGTGTCAGCCCGGCGCCGCAGACACCCGTTTGCCTAGCCTTGCCTCGCCCTGGTGGCAGCAGCTTTCGCTGTCTCGGGGCGAGCGTCGTAAAAAAATATTTATGACTCGCTCCGGAGCTGCGGCCACCGCGTTCTGGCTTCGCAGTCTTGCGCTGCTGAGGCTCTGCCCAGGCGAGACGGCGGCGTGGACAAAAACGAGTGCGTGTGCTATGTACGACATCTAGAGGGTCAGATGGGAAGAGTGGAGAAAGTTCTTAGTGTTGTTAGGTCGTGTGGCGCGAGGGTAAGTGGTGGGTAACAGCGCGTACCTCCTCCCATATTTCTGGTTCGCTGTTGTCTCCTTCACGAGTGCGCCATTTGTGTCCCACTTTTTTGGGGGCTGTGGTGAGTGTTATTAGGAAAAGCAAGATTAAACGCAAACTTTCCTCCGTGAACCACCGTTAATCACTTGTTACTTTTCGCAGGATCCGTATTTCTTTGTACAGATGGTTTCAAGTTCTTGTGAGGCTCTTATACCTGCACTTCTTCCTGCAGTTATCCCTGAAGTTTTCCTCCCGCGAATAGGCCTTTTTTAAATTGGTTTTGGGAAAAAGGAAATGGCGCAGTATCTGTCTCATATATCGTTGGACACCTGAACCGCGCCGTAAGGGAAGCGATAAGGGAGGGAGTGAAAGAAGAAAGGAAGTGAGAGGTGCCGTAGTGGAGGGCTCCGGAATAATTTCGACCACCTGGGGATCTTTAACGTCCACTGACATCGCACAGCACACGGGCGCCTTAGCGTTTTTACTCCATAAAAACGCAGCCGCCGCGGTCGGGTTCGAACCCGGGAACTCCGGATCAGTAGTCGAGCGCCCTAACCACTGAGCCACCACGGCGGGGCGTTACTTTTCGCAGGATCCGTATTTCTGTGTACAGATGGTTTCAAGTTCTTGTGAGGCTCTTATACCTGCACTTCTTCCTGCAGTTATCCCTGCAGTTTTTCCTCCAGCGAATAGGCCTTTTTTTAAATTGGTTTTGGGGGAAAGGAAATGCCGCAGTATCTGTCTCATGTATCGTTGGACACCTGAACTGCGCCGTAAGGGAAGGGATAAAGGAGGGAGTGAAAGGAGGAAAGAGGTGCCGTAGTGGAGGGCTCCGGAATAATTTCGACCACCTGGGGATCTTTAATGTGCACTGACATCGCAGAGCACACGGGCGCCTTAGCGTTTTTCCTCCATAAAAACGCAGCCGCCGCGGTCGGGCTCGAACCCGGGAACTCCGGATCAGTAGTCGAGCGCGCTAACCACTGAGCCACCGCGGCAGGTAATAGGCATTCGCGCCAGCCCAGTTTTTCAATAACGAACGAACGAACGAACGAACGAACGAACGCGAACGAAGAATGAATGAATGAATTCCGGTAGCTTCGATTGCGGTTCAAGCTAGCGTGAGCCGGCCTCAGCCGACTATAAGTCTTAAGCCGGTATGGTATTCAAAAGCGCTCTCCATCCACACACTCACAACTGAAAGGAGAAAAAGGGCAAGGGAAAAAGACCGCATGCCTTTTGAGCAATGAGGGAATAAACAGTAACAAAAAGGCCAAGCCTAGCAGACCACGCGACGACCACTAGAGACAAGCATGTAACGCAACACATTGTTTTTTTTCTCTCTCTATATCGGGCCCACCTCCTCCCAACAGCCTCTCCTCAAGCACGCCAAAAAGAGAACGAAAATGAAAGAAGTGCTGTGTCGCTGGCGCGCGAGTGGTGCGGATTCTTCGGCGCGTGTATTGAAAAGGTCGGCAGCAAGACGCGAGTGCTTCGTGGCGTGGAAAGTTGGAGATAGAGCCCCCTCCTCCTTTCTCCGTTCGGACCAACCAAAAGAACGAAAGACGCTGAAAGAAAAGCCCCGTATGGATGAGCACGCCGCTCTATCGGTTCAATGTGGCTAACGCGCTTCAGTGCTATGGAGCTTACACAGAGAGCCAGCATTTTGCTGATCGCGACCCTGAATTGAGTGATGGTTTGAAGCTAACGCACGTCTTTCGGACGATGGTATAATAAATGTAGCCAAGACAGTGGCTGATCACAGGCAGGCCACTCCTACTCGCAGTTTGATGAGTGGATTCTGCCTGCTGGTTAGGCGACGTCACCGCTACGGGCTCCACAAGACTGCACGGTTTCGCATGGTATAAACACGAGGAAATCAATACCAATGATTCGTTTGCTTTAGCGGAGATCGGCGCAAACAACAAGATTATCAAGTCAATGGGGGAATGAAAGGGGAGTGGGTGGAGAAGGAAAGGCATGTGTGCAGCGACAGGAAGAAAACAAAAGAAAGACGAATAAAAACCGGAAGCGGAAGCAACGCTGACACAATAGAGTGCGAAAAGAGCAAACGAAAGGACAACGAAGGCGCCTCTTGCTTTTGGCGGCTAAGGAGCGTGACCGCTGTTGTGGTTCTGTACAGAGGCAGTGGGGAAGAATGTGTTCGTGTGGGGGAAAAGGGGGAGGAGTGTCTTATGACTTAGCGCCATCTAGTGGCAGCAAGATGTAACGTTATGGTATAACGGGTACTTTTTTTGTGTGGCGCCACCCGGCGACAACCGCGATGAATGACGGCGATGCCGCTGCTGCTGTTGTGGCTCTCCTCGCTTCGCTTGCTATCCTATCGACACAGAGCGGAGCCAGCCTCGAGCTACGCGGCGACATCGGGGTTGAATGCCGAGAGAACTGGAGAGAGGGAATGACTGAAGACGTTGAAGCAGCGAGCGGGCGATGGTGTGCGGTCTGAGTGAGAGGCCATACAAAGCAAACAAGATCTGTCGCCTCAATACCCTCTTCCCTCTCTCCATACTTTCCGAAAGCCCCCTTGCCATCCTGTCTGGACGCCATGTTTGTTCTTTTCGTTTGACATATCTTGGCTGTGAGTCCTGCTGCGTGGTGTACGCTTGCTTTCTTTTTGTTCTCTCTATTCTCTTCTCTGACCTCCTTTCTCTCAGAGGGGCGATGGGGGAGTTTTCTCTCCTTTTGCCTCTGTGACGAGGTCCGGATGTTTGCGCTTGTACAGAAGCGAGGTCCACTGAAGCGTGTAGGCGCCAGAGATACTGAAAGTACACCCCTTGCCATTGGCATACCAGGACGATGCAGCTTTCTGGAAATAAGAGCACTGACACTGGAAGCAAGTGTATTAAAAGGGAAGTTGACAGACTGCGCCACGAAGTAAAATTAGACATTCTAAATGAATCCGCAGTACAGAATAAACAAGCGGTTCCGAAGCAGTGACAACAGGCTGACTTTAGTTCCTCAAGTGTGAGTGAGTGTCAAGCGAAAATTTGTGTTTTACCGTTCTTTGCCGTCGGTTAGCGCTTAATTAGCGAGCAAAAAAAAAAAGCTGAACGAACATACCTCGCTCGTTTGGTAAAGGAAAAATGAAATTTGGGCTAGTACACACTAAGCATGCAGAAAGGATTCTTTTGGTAAGTGAATGTTGGACGGTAATTACTTTTAATACCTTTTCAAAATTCTTCAGGCAGATTGATTCTGGAGTGCCGCGAACGCGTCAGCAGTCCTGCGCCTCAACTCTGCTGGCTTATACTAACTCGACATCTCAGTCCCGTCGTTCATCATGCTGCTTATGAAAAGTTCAATACGTTCTCCTGCAGCGGGTTTAAATATGGTGACGTTTTCCCTCAGCCTTCCTATCTCAGGGGGATCGTATTTCTAGCCGATTGTGCATCATGCAAGAGCACTGCGCAGCCATTCCATAAACCGGGGCCAAAGCGTGAGAAAGTTCCCAACTAATGAATAGCACGCGTCACTCTCTAACGAGGTTTCTATTCTCGCTGCAGTGCCACTTCGCAATGTAGGGCGCCTAGCCAAGCATGCTGTGTGTTTGTTTTGTGTTTTTCCTTTAAACTCCTTTCTGGCTCGTGTCGTCACTTTATGGCTTCTGAGCGCCATCAAACTAAAACCACACTCTCCTCTCTCCGAGGGGTACTTCCATGAATGATAAGCCTAAAAAAAAAAGAAAGGCATGCAGAGTCAAGTGATAGTTGTTAACGAGCAAAGAGATTCGCGGAAACCTGAAACCAAGCCCGTTCTGACGAGGCCTGTGAAATAAGGCGGGCAAGGGGGGGGGGGGGGGTGCTGTTTTAATCTCCACTCTGCTTTTTACGCCTCTCAAAACCGCACGCTGCCCAGAAGAACATCTCTATCAGCTTACATGTGATGTGGTTTCCACGGCAGCTTCTATTGTTCAAAGGTCCCCACCAGAGTGAAACGTGATCTGACCGAGCGGGAGCGGGGCCGCTATCGCTTTAGGGAACGACCGAGAGGGGACGCGACAACCGCGACAAGATGGCACGTGTTGGCAGCCACGCGACGGGGTAGGGAGATGCGGCACGTGGCGCCACCTATGATGTAACATGAAAACAGTTTATCTGCTTCTTGCTTTTTTTCTCTCCTCCTCTCTATCTCACGGCATCAGAAGGACCACTGCGGTGCCTCCCTATAACTGTGCTTCTTGATTGCTTTTTTATGTACAGTACGGTTCACTGTTAAAGGGAGCACGCGATCGCGTGGCCGTTTTCACGAAGCCAAGAGCCTATGAGAGGGGGCGGCACCGGGCGCAGAGTAGCCGACCGCGTTTACTAAGCGTGCGCCTTGTGCCGCCGATTCTTGCCAGTTGTTTCGACTGGATATCGCGAAGCGCGACGGCCACGCGATCGCATGTTCCCTTTAACAGCGGACCACACTGTACATTAAAAACTAAATTTGAAAGAATGCAGCCTAAGATACCCTTTTCGAGAGACAAAATGATCACAAGCCGACGGCTTAACTCTTAGGACGAGAGCATTTATTATTTACGCCCTGAGAGTACACTGTCTAAAGGCTTCTCGATGTCAAGAACACAGGGGAAGCCTGTCGAGCTTGGAGAAGCAAAGATGAAACCTCCTTAAAAAGCATCAGGAGACAACAGATGGCACCGCAGTCACAGGAGTGCCACTGGCCCACAAAAGGAAGGGAGTTTTTGATTCAGTTCTTGTCCAACCATAGTACCCCGACCCTTCTGCTGTTCCACCGTCCTGAGCAAGGCACTGCTGCGCTGAAGCCGAATCGTCACCTACTTCGTCACAACACTTAGGCTGCTGACTTTAAATAAATACAATAAAGAAACATTAAATCAAATAATAGGCCAATAGTGAATATTTGCATTTACTTGGGAGGAACAGTTCCTTCTCAGTGGGGTCAGGAAGTGACCTTGTGCGGTCCGCGTGATATAGATACACTCCATAGCTGTGGCCTTACATCTCCAAGCTAAAAGGATGCGACCGTTGTAGGCGCAGATCCCCTACAGTCTGATTTAGCGAATACGCGGTCTCTTTTCAAATGCTCCAATATAGACGCATAGCTTTTGCGCAGCTCCCACGGAAACTGCTACCGTCATCTGCGCTGTGTATTTCTGAATATAATATAACGAAGCTGGTGAGAACGGGAAAACAGCAAAAGAGCGGATACCGAGACCGCAGTCAGTTGCTGCTCGAATGGAGGCAATGAAAATAAATGTGTGCGAGCTTCTGGGCTCCCCAGTCATCCACACACAAACAACACTCGCGCCGCGTCAGAGCCGTCACAAACGTTTTCTCGGGTTTAAAAACGGGCGCGTTCCCTAAATGAGCCTTTTCATGCTGCCTCCCTCCCTGGCCGGCTTCAGTCACCGTTAACTGCTTTTCATCTATTCCCATCCCCGCCGTGAAGCTAAGCGGGCGTATTTCACACCCTTAACCGGGGCGCACGCTCCCGCTCGGTTGGGGAGGGCTTTCCCGCGTAATAAAAGGAGAATCGGAAACGATAGTTCTCCTCGGTGCCGGGGAAAGGGAAGAAACAAAGAAAGTAAAAATAAAACTGCCGCAACGTCGCAAAAGTCAGCTCCTGCCGCTCGCCAAGCAGAGCGTTTACAGCGACTTTTATTTCATGAAGCGCTCTCCGCTTATAAGTGAAACCAGAGTCGTTTACCACTCGTCGTGGTGATAAAATAGAAGCAAGAAAAGGAAGAGAGGAAGAGAGGACGAAAGAAAGAAGGAAAGAAAGAGAGAAAGAAGGATAGAAAGAAAGAAAGAAAGAAAGAAAGGAAAAAGGAAAGAAAGAGTCCTCGTCATTTCAAAGTATGGTACAACGAAACAGCGCTGACGAACGGGACGGAAGAGGAGACGGACACATGCGCTGGACTAACAACGAAATTGTTCATTGCAAAAGAGAGCAGGGGGGGGGGGGGGCAATATAAATCGGCAGGGCAAGCCAAAGCACAGAAGGAAAGCAAATGCGGCAAGGTCATGACATGCCATGCATACGGGAGCTATCAAATCGTCACTGATTAAGAAAGGCGAGCTCCTGTGCGAATAGAGCCACCGATGGTTGGCTTATTACACATGAGTCTCCAAATTCCTGAATGTGAAAAGCCTCCGATATCAGGTGTGAGGTATGATCTCTACACTTGGCGATGATAGTGGTCTGGTTCAGAAACGCCTCGCTGTCTTTGCAATCGGCGGAATGAGTGACAACGTTATTTCGGCGTGACTGGTTTTCAATATCTTTCGCGTAGTCGTTCATTGACGCACCGTCCGGTCTTCCCGATGTAGAAACGACCGCATGACACTGGGATCTTGTAGACTACACCACAACAATTTATTTCGATGTTTCTTTCTGCTGGGGCCAAAATACTCCGAGAATCCTCGACTCGACAAAACGGAGTTCCTCTCACTTGTTGGGACCGCTGGCAGAAGAGCAAGAACGGATGAATCTGGGAGATGTATAAAGGAAGGCGTGGAATCCCTCCTCCAGGAGGTGAAGAAAGGAAGCACGCGCAGTCTCATTCCTTCAGTGTCGGCCCTCAAAGGCTCTGGCGTCAAGCTCCTTCAGTCGGACAAAGAGGGTGGTTTTGTCGTCGTGGCAAACGACCTCTACAAGGACAAGGCTCGAGCTGCAGTCGTAGCCAACATCAGACAAGTATACACTGTCAAACAATCATAAGTGTAAGAGCAGGCAGTACAGATTTGTGAACGTGCCGGCCTTTCAAGACTAGCCTCTTCTGTCAAGGTTTCGAAGGCATCTAGCCTAACCATCTTCTTCAGCGCCAAGACACATAAAGTAAGCCGCTCTCTCCGTGTCATTGTGTCTGAACGAAGAACGTGGTAGCGCGAGGTAGCTGTGTTCCTGCTGAAGTGCCTGTCGTACCTGGAGGCTGAAGACCCTTTCCGCATCAGAAAGTCTGAGACAGTGTCCGAGTTCCTTCAAAATGTGTGTCCTGCCTATGCTAGCGCGTTTTCGGTAGATGTCAAGGACACGTATTACTCCCTGCGGCAAAGCGCGTTGATCGCAGAAATAAGCAGTTGCATTTATCGTGACGCAGTCCCAGAACTCGAGTGGTATGAATGTTAGCGTGTTTCTAGAAATGCTCCGCTTTTATTTACAGTCCACATTCGCTAGAGCAGACGATAGTTTTTTTCATCCAAAAACAAGGTGTTTGCATTGGATCCAGACTCGCTGCCGATCTCAGTGACCTGTTCTTAGCTTCGTGCGATAGACGATTTCAAGCCGAACTTGACGGCACCGCTGTTAAAGTTATGCATTATGTTGACGATTTTTAGTTTTTTTTATCGCAAAGGTGACGCCCGACAAGCTGTTGCTGAGATTTTTTGACGTGTTCAATAGCGCACTTAACGACCTACAATTGACACAGAGTTACCTACTAACAACAAACTAAGGTATTTAGATCTGGAACTTGTGCTATCGTGCTACCGTGTTTGTTGGATGTACTCCCCGCGCTCTCGGAAGAATCTCCTCCCCTTGCAGTCGGCCCACTCAAAGAAAGTTAAGCAGAAGTAGCAAAAACCTGCATGAAAGCCGCTCTGTATAGATCATGTGTACATAAAACCCAAGCCAGCTGTGACGCGCAGGTTACTATAGGCATACCTCTGCAGGCTACCCGGCGAAGGCCTTATCTAGCGTAGCAGAGTCGATACCAGCCGACTGCAGAATTCAAAAGGTCACGCGCAAACCAGACAACAACCACATCACTTGTATTGCGTATGTTCACCAAGTATCGCGCAGCCTGAAAAAGATTGTGAACATAGCCGGTGTCAAGCTCCTTATCTCTGTCCGGAACAAGTTGGGAGGCCTGCGCAAGAGAGTGAACCAGGATATTGGAAAGAAACCGTTTCAAAAGATACATCGAAATAAATTTGTCAACTGTTGCTGTGGCGTAGTCTACAAGATCCCGCTGTCATGCGGCTGTTTTCACATCGGTGAGTCCGGACGGTGCGTGAATGAACGACTACACGAACACGCACAAGATATTGAAAACCAGTCACGCCGAAATAACATTATCACTCATTCCGCCGATTGCAAAGACTGCGAGGCGTTTCTGAGCCGGACCACTATCAGCGCCAAGTGTAGAGATCATACCTCACGCCTGATATCGGAGGCTTTTCACACTCAGGAATTTGGAGACTAATGTTTAAGCCAACCATGGGTGGCTCTATTCCCACAGGAGCTCGCCTTTCTTAACCAGTGGCGATTTGATAGCTCCCGTGTGCATGTCACGTCATGACCTTGCCGCATTTGCCTCCCTTCTGTGCTTTGGCTTCCGCTGCTGCTTTATACTGGCCCTCTCTTTCGTACTAAACCATTTTGGTTGTTTGTACAGGGCATGTGTCTGTCTCCTCTTCCGTGTCGTCCGTCAGCGCTGCTTCGTCGTACCATACTTTGAAATTACGTGGACTCTTTCTTTCTTTCTTTCTTTCTTTCTTCCTTTCTTTTTTTCTTCCTTTCTTTCTTTCTTTCTTTCTTTCTTCCTTTCTTTTTTTCTTCCTTTCTTTCTTTCTTTCTTTCTTTCTTTCTTTCTTTCTTTCTTTCTATATTTCTTTCTTTCTCTCTTTATTTCTTTCTCCCTTTACTTCTTTCTTTCTTTCTTTCTTACTTACTTTCTTTCTTTCTTTCTTTCTTTCTTTCTTTCTTTCTTTCTTTCTTTCTTTCTTTCTTTCTTTCTTTCTTCCTCTCTTTCTTCCTCTCTTTCTTTATTTCTCTCTTTATTTCTTTCTTTCTTTTAATGAAGTTCAGGTTATTTCTTTTGCATATACATTGTGTTCTTTTTAACATTTACAGATTTTCGTTCCAAAGATTCCGACAGATGCATCGGAGCAGTTCATGCAGGTGGACTGTACAGAACAGCGGGCAGTGCGTACGTGATAGAGCTAATATTTAGGCGATTGATTAATTAGAATTAACCAATGCATGCCTTATTTTCAATTTCAAGGAGCAAGATTATATTCCGAGATTCAGTACCGTCAGCATCGAGTGAGCAATATTTATAATTTTTCTTCATGGGCATTTGGGTTAGAAATATTAACGTCAAAATTACGCATTTCAAAGCTCGCTGAGTTGGCTTTCCGGCGTTGGTTGTTTACAAATGGTGTCGCTGTGCCTCCAATCGCCGTCGAAATCATTTAAATTCCTCTACATCACAAAATATGCAAACTGCGTCGGTATTTGTTGCTCAAAAATGCGAGTGGCACCATTTTATAGATATGTGATGCGGAAAAGCCATCTTAAGATTTCAAAGTGCCATTTTTGATGTTCAATATTTGGATCCTCAATGGCGATAAGGAAGATATGCAGATCGGGTCCACCTTCAATGGACATAATCTCGCCCCGTCACATAAAGAAATGAAAAGGTTCTTAATAAATTGTAGTTAATTAATCGTATAATTATTGAGATTCATCACGTATATAATGTCCGCCTTAAAGTGCACCCTAACTGCTCAGAGGAATCCGACTTATTTCTCGCAGTTTCGAAAATAAAAATCTGTAAACGCTACAAAAAATCACCTGGTATATTGGAAGAAGGTTGGTAGGGGCAATAAAATTGAAATTGTAGCTTACAAGCATAACCCTCACTAAGCGCGCCATCGACCAGTATTGCTTTGCCTGCTTGAAACTAAACTTATGCGAGTAATGGTAACGAACAACCACTGCTTCAAAACAGCACAGTCGACCAAACTAATTTTAGTTTGATGTCCCTTGCGCATGAACGTGCCACCCATCCGATATGCCCTCCTTCAAAATTCAGGGGTACGAAACGAGCTAATTCGGGAACACATTATGAATTTCTTCGTCGACATTTATGTCCTGCTAAACCTTGCCACGGTTTTGTCCCAACGAGCTATCTAGCCTATCGGGCTGCGCGCTACGAGCTGTGAAGCCTCTGAACACAATCCCCGCATTCACGCCTTCCCCCAACTCAACACTTAAGCTTAACTACGGCTTAGTGTCACTCTTATTGCTGGGTCTCTCTTTCTCAAGCCTCTTTCGCATTCATACGGCAGAGGCGAACGAAATTACCATGACGAATTTATCGCGTCCCCTAGGAGCGTATCCCCATAAACGCAGAAGAGGCATCAGTAGTATATACGAAAGTATACACAAAAACATATTCATGTACATACACATACACATCGGTCGAAGATTAAAGGCGAAAGGTGGGGTCAGGGATCAGCTCGGTCTCGAGTCGACCATTGAACGCCATTGCTAAACGACGGCTGAATTGGGGGGAATACCGTCCTGTGCTTAAATCCACATCCGGATTATCTCTCGGCCTCCCGTGGGATTAAGTATGGGGCATATGGCATCGCATATCCCACCCCTCACGCGTCCTTCGCTATTATAGTTATATAGCGCGCGACAGGGAGATGTGCGAACGTTTTTACGCTCGACGAGATTTTGCTCGGAGCGCGGGCGTTTCATTGTCGCCAAGTTTCGGTTTGAAACCGCTAATGCGTCACGGAATTGTTGGCATAAACGTTCGGATGTATATCTAGCCGAAGCTCGTGCGGACACGAACATGCGTTCTTTCTATCACTTGCCGTGTATAATACCACACCCTCTTGTAATCCGTTCGGCTAACTGAGTTTTAGAGTTTTGAAAAGCGAACGACATGCTCCTAAGGTTGGCTCACAAGGCTCGCGCCATGTTTTCCGGTGTTGTTCGAGCAGCTTTCGAAGTGGAGGTTTGTGGAGAGGTTGGGGGAAGCACATTTTCCTGACCCACTCTAGACGTTGGCTGTTGTCCTCTAAATGACCTTTCGTGTTTGGTTTTCGAGTACCCGAACGGGGTGTGGAAAAACCTTTGCTCGCCTTTTATGTCGTGTCGTAGCTCGCGTGTCGAGCGTTAGTGTGTTGAACGAGCACCTCTGACGGTCGTGTACACGTTTCAAAGCGATGATTTAGGAGCCCCGTAAATCTTGCCGTTTATATCCCCACTTCTACCGTTGCGATGTAAGGCAATGTCCGGTATACTATAGGAGTGCCCTAAGAAGTTGTTGGGTTTATCCTTTTTTTTTTTTTGCTGTGCAGCTGAAGCAGTGACTCTTAAAAAGAAACGATTGAATTATGACCATATTGCAGCGTGCGTGTTGCTGTGCTAAAGTGGGAAAGGAGTTAAGAAATAAAATGTTTAAAAGAAGATAGACTGTTTGACAACGCAGTTGTTGCCTGTGAAGCAGCCACATTTATCTGTAGCCTCATTATTTTACTTCGTGTTTTTTTAGATGGTCGCATGGCGTTTCTTCGCATCTCGTTTTTTTTTTTTGAAGAGTTTGTGGTGCCCACTTTTGAACAATTGAGGAAAGCTGCTAATGCTTTCATAACTTCTTAGAGCATCGATATTGCATGATTTGGACATGCCACGCAAGAAATGCCGCTAGGAACGATAGCATTGCCGCAAAATGTTACACTATTGCACAAGTTATCTTTACTAAGGAGTTGATACCTTTGATTATGTTTCCCTTTGTGCTGTTTTTTCACGCCACGACCGTTTTTTTTTTCGTTAACTATTCAGGGGAACCTCCGGTAATCCAGACGGCAGAACAGTTCTTAATGTCGCATTTTGCTTTCTACAATCACCTTATCAGGTTATCCAGTCATCCAACGAGAAATACTTACTCTCCTCTGCGCTGATTTGTTCATAAATCATGAACAGGCATTGAAATTCGGCACGAAAGAAGTACAAATTACTGGCTTCACATGAAAATGAACAGTATTTCGAATGAACCTATGCTTGAAGCTTTTATATATTGTCCTGTTGCGTCCCTGCATTAGCGTGGTTGCTGGCCACATTTATAACACAACTCCCGAATGCGTCACAAACACAAAACAAACTCCAGTGTACTATAAGGTTATAACTGTATATGCTACACACTGATATACCTTCTCCCGCGAGAATCTCAATGGTGTGCCTCTATTCCATAAATCCTGTAGCCGAAGCTTGTAGTCTCACTTACGTATATGAGAGAAAACCACCCATTCTACAGGCGTGGTCAGAAGTAAACAAGGCATACTTCGGAAATGAAGCAGCACTGCTACGCCCGAACGCATTCAGCGCAGTTACATAGCCACCCGTATGAAATTCGGGATTTCATATTTGACGCTAAAAAAGTAGACATGACTTTTCATCACCCTTTTTACTGATTTTTTTTTCAAAGGTCTGTTAGCAATGCTGAGAAGCAGGACAAACACTGGCTATCAGTAGCCGCTCCCGTTCATAGAGGCAGAGATATTTGAGCGGCCCCCTCTGTGCCGCTGTAAGCGCCGACGCGTCGGCCGCCATATGGACAGTGTTTGTCCGGCCAGGTGAGCAAACATCCTTTCTTTTCTCCCTTTCTTCCAACCTCTTCTTTTTTTTTCTTATTCCTTCTTTCTCCCTTCCCGTTTGCTTGGCGTCAAACAGTGACTGTGGGCTGCTTTCTTTTTTGGGGGGGAGGGGGGGGGCGCATAGCTTTTTGGAGAGCGGCACGGCTCACACTCCATCTACTCGTTCACCGTTATGGAAGCTATACCAGGCGTGCTCACACTGTGGTGGCGTGGTCCCTAAAAGTGGTGTCAAGCTCGGAACTCTCCTCAGGATATTTTTTGTTCGCTCTCTGTATTTACTTTTTGTTCGCAACCTCAACCGAGCTATTTGGTGCGAATGTCTTTGTAGCTTCTTACTACTTAGTCAGACCGCTTGCAATGCTCCCATACTCTGCGTAGCTTTTAAAATAGCGGTGCTGTGCTTGGACTAAAACTCGAGAGTTTGCAAACTCCTGTGCCACCTGTGGCCAGAAAGAAACAAACACTTAACGCCAGTTGAAAGGTTCCAGTGCGTCGCTGATAGCTGACACCGAAACCATATAGGTGGCGTCTCCATCTATGATTGTCCAGATGTTGACTGCAAGAGAAGTCTGGATTTTTAGGCCCATCTTCGTACCTGGAATGATATCCAATTACCTGTATTTATGTTGCACACAAGGAGGCAGGGACGGAATTCGGAATTTGTTTATTTAATCTGCAATGAAGAAGATTGCCCCCCGGGTGCCCTCCATTTGAAGATCTACCATCGGAGGTGCTAGGGGAATGGGGGTGTACACGAATAAGGATTAGAAAATAATAATTGAAAATGTTAATGTAACGAACCAATACATAGCGCAGAAACATACCAAATATAATAACATTAACAAAAAAGAAACAAAATTCAAGCACTACGCGAATCTAAGCATTAACCCTGGGGCTAATTTGTGGTCTTATGTCATATTCATCTCAGTTCGCGCAAAACAGGACAACTGAAAAAAAAGGCGAACTGTGCCCGCGTCCGCCATCATATTTTTGTCCTGTCTTTTGCGCTAAATAAAAGAACAAAACAGCTGAAAAGATAAAATAGGCGTGGTAGGCAAATTATTTTAAACAGCAATTAACGTCCGGCTGATCCAGGAATTTTCGAACTCTTGCGTATGTACGTAAAAAGTCCTGAAATGTCGTTAACAATGCCCACTGGAAACAATTTGCGTCTAAGATAATTCTATTCAGTGGTTGCGCTGGCGGCAACTGCGTAGGAATACACTCTGCGTTGGTGTATTTACTCGGCGTATTTGTTTAAAGTGGCTCTGGGCCTAATGGGCGCTGTACTGTATTTGCGAGGCAAGGAAATACAGTAGGAGAGAGTGTGACGTGTCGGAAAAATGGCGGCAATCTCATATCGCATCCTCGGCGGGAGACTGGCAAAGAGGAAATACTGATCGATAAAGAAGGGAGAAAGAAAAAGAGACTTGCCTAGCCCGCTCTGGCCGCCGCGGTACAATCTGGGCTCCTGCTGCCGTGCACGTTTCGAGTCCTTGGTCAACAGTTCCAACTGTGATAACGACGTGGGTAGAGAAGGGGAAGGGTGCGCATAAAACAGCGGTGTGCACGGTTCAGCCGTTGAGCTCAACGGCCGCTACGGCACCGCCGAGTCGGTTAGTCACGGGGATCGGAACGGGGTGAAAGAAAGAAAAAATAAAAACAAAGAAAAAACAACGTGGATATGACTTCCGCTTACGTCTCCAGCGTTGGCGCCGGCTTTCGTGTTTGCGTGGGCCTGGGATGCAACGACGTGTAGAGAGAGAGAGAGAGAGAGAGAGAGGCTGCAGAGGGCATCACACTGTTGATATTGGTCACGAATGAGACCTGTTGTTTTTCCCGACACTGTTAGCATCGTTCCCGCTGGCATACTTCAATTGACGACAGCCACTGGCAGCTGCTGTGAGCGTTTCTCCGGGCGGCAACGATGCATACAAAAAATTGGCGCACAGGCGGAGACAGTACCGAAGGGAGCATTTAATAATAATAATAATGGGTTGTTGAGGAAAGCAAATGGCGCAGTATCTGTCTCACATCTCGGCGGATACCTATACCGCGCCGTAAGGAAAGGGATAAAGGAGGTAGTGAAAGAAGAAAGGAAGGAAGAGGTGCCGTAGTGGAGGGCTCCGGAATAATATTTAACGTGCAGTGACATTGCACAGCACACTTCTGCATTTTATGGGCATTACATTGCCCAGTGGAAGATAGGTAGGCGAAAACTTTATTGATGAGCTTTATGGACGATCTACTGCCTAGGGTTGGTCTTGCTCTTGATCCCGGGTGGTGGCCAAAGGTCCATGACGTGCGGCGACCTCTTCAACCCACTCTACCAGCCGCCTTTGTGAGGCCGTTCGGATCTGGAGACCGCGATCTCCCAACCCTCTTTGTCCATGAGGTTCCAGCGAGATGGTGGTTGGAATTTTCGGCAGAGATATAAAATGTGGTCAAAGTTGGCTGTCGGAGCCCCACAATGAGAGCATTCGGGCCTGTATTTCATGATAGGTGACGAGCCGGTCCCTAGCGCTACCCCGGTCTACGGTGTACCTGCTCGGTTGACATACACTCGAGCAAGAGAGTGATCCACTTCGTTGCCGGGGTTGCCTGCGTCGGTTGGCACCCAAACAATTTGAACTGGTCAGGGTTCCGTGGAGCAAGGACTGATATTTTTTTGGGTGGTGGAATGAATCTGTCCCCGTGCAAAATTCGTGATTGCTGTTTTAGAGTCACTCAGAATGACTGTGGACACGGAGGAGGAAATGACAAACGCTATGGCTGCTTCTTCGACTTCAAGTGAGTTTGTTGCCTTAATCGAGCACGAGGCTATGTGTTTGAGGTCATGCGATGCTACAATGATAGCGTAGGCTGAATTGTGGGTGAACTCTGCCGCGTCCACGTAGCCCGCGTCTTTGTCATTTGCGTGAGCTTTGTGTAAAGCCTTGGCACGAGCTTCGCGTCTGGCCTGGTTGGGAACTGGGTGTACGTTTTTGGGCAGAGGGTGAACTATGAGTCCGTCCCTGATGTGTGTTTGGATGGCGTGGGTGTTGTTGGGGGGTGGACCTGTTGGTTGAATCTTTAGTGAGGCGAGAATGCGTCTACCTGTATTTGTGGAGGAGAGTGGAAAACTGTTTAGAAAAAAGGGGGAAAAGTCTAGTTCTCCTTGATACCTGTGGAGTGAGATCATGATGGTGGTAAAACGTTATTTCGTCAATGATCAATTAATTCTCAGATCTTCTGAGTGGTCAGTTCTTCTCTTTGACCTTGAGGATCCATGAAGTGGCACGTTGAGACTTCCAAAGTCCGACGCACGGCCCTCTTTTTCGGTTTGAGGGTCCGAGCTGGTCATTGTATCCTCCCAATCTGCTCTGTTATAGAGGCCTGTTCAAGCTAGGTCCTCGGAGCATTCGTATATTAAATGAGCTATATCGGCCTTGTGATGGCCACAGAATCTGCATACTAGAGAATATGATCCGGAATAAATGATGGACAATTTGTATGGACTGGGTAGAGTATCTGCCTGGAGTTGCCTCCATGTCACCTGCTTGCTCGAGTTTTGAGAGGGATTTGTCGGGTGGGTCGGTAGTACATTCTATCACTTCGATAGGGCATCATTATTTGTTGGTACAGTAAGCATAGGCTCCCTAATTGCGGTCTCATGTTTCGGAAGCCCACAGCTTGGTTTACGAATACCCGGGCATAATCAGGCTCTGCCTCATCCCCAAGATAGGATGAATGCGAAGAGCCGGAATATTTTCGATTTGGCGGCGAAGATTATTTATGTTTCTAATAATACCGCTGGCTGCATAATTCAGCCTGCCGCGAGCAAAATTTCGAATCGCAGTTTGAATAGCCAAGGCTATATTTATTCTTGTGGAAATGATTTCCAGAGAGGTATACTATAGCCGCCGTCTCCGCATCCTCCGGCCGCTGAACCTTAACGGTGGCTGCACATAGAGGTCATGCCGAGGTGGCCAACTATACCTGTTGCGAAGTCTTCTCTATCCGCATGATCTGTAACATGAACATAGACTGTTCCTCCTTTCCTTGCATAGTGTTTGATGAGAGCCTTGGCTCTAATCTAACGGCTCGTTTTTATGATACTCGGGTATGTTTTATGGGTATGGGTTTGGGCTCGGATATGTTTGTATATCTTACACGGTATTTATGACTCACCTATTCCCGTTTATGGCAGCGTTACCATCCTATCCTGGCAAGGATAGTTTGCATATTTTTGTTTTTGATAAGCGCTCTTTCTGTGAGATTAGACGCTCTTCTTTAAGCTCTATTATAGTGTTGTGAGCGCCTAAGAGCCTCTATTTTTTAGTTGAGACGTATACGCGGCCTTACGTGCCTGCCTGATAATGCTGTCTACGTGGCCTACCTCTCTTTTATGCAAATGGATATAGAATATGCAATATATAATGCGACTTACTACGAAGGCTTGTACCAACCTTATTGTATCGGTCTCTTTTATGCCGTTTTATTTATTTGCTATGCGTCTTATTAGGCCTAAGGTGTGTGAGGCGCACATTTTAAGAGACGACTAGCTGAATGCGCACAGTGGGTTTCCTTTCTTTATGCTGCTACCTCCGATTAAATATTTGAAATGAATGAATGAATGAATGAATGACTTTTCGATCTAGCTGTTATTGGGTTATTGGTAAGCCTGACAAAATGAGGCGTTCTGTGTCTATGAGGGCGGCCTTAATGAGGTGGTGTGTGAAAAACAGCGCTCGTGAAAAAAAGAAAAGAAAAGCGACGCTTTCGACCTAATCTTCGGATCGCGTAGACAGGTACATGTAGCGTATAATATCTCTCATGTCATCGGTTGATACTTCGCTATTTTTTTATTCGCTGCGTTAGGGATCAGTGTGACTATTTTTCTCAACCTTAAAATATTTTGTGCTCCTCAGCCTCAGCCCCTCAGCTGCGAGTATTTACCTTGCGAAAACCGATTTGTGGCGTCACCTTTCTCATTTACTCCTCTGTTTCGCTTCTTGCTGAGAAGTGTTACTGTGATGTCACGACTGACATCATCGACTTCTTGAACGATGCAGGAACACAAATGCATGCCATAGGTGAGAGCGTTTATCGATGTACAGACGAGCCCATTTGTGACGAACCAGACAGCCGCGCGGATAGCGTTTGTTGTGTCTGAAGTTCGTAGTAAGCGTACAAAACAGCGGAAAATAGTAAGTAAGAGACAAGTAACGTTATTTCTTAAAGACGTCCGTGAAGGACGTAAAGCCGACCCTATAACGGCGCTTTTCAAACTTTCGAGCGCGGTCATGTTGGCCATGTATAAGAAAAAATCAATGCTTGCGCAGACTGCATCGAAAATTGCCCGAAGCTACGGAACTTTCGGAAGCAAATGAGGGATGACAAATAATTGTACTTAGTGTGCTTTTTAGAGAACCATTAGCAACACAATAAAATGCTGTCGAAATAGACAAATGAACAGCTAGACTCGATGGTTTATCTTGGCTGCTAAAGCTTTCGTATTCATCACTCTCATCAACCTAGGTAAAATAAATTGGATTAAGAAATATTGCGGAAAAGAAGACCAGCGCATAGAAAGAATCCTGTCATCTCGAATATGTGCTCTGGTCTTCGGTTGTTCTATGCATCCCTCCAAAGCAAAACTACCACGTATTTCCCCAAGATGGAGCCACGTGAGCGTAGCTATCCTTGAGCACACCCAATGCGCAGTGTTAGGCGCTCGACAGACGCGCTCGAGAAGGGGATGCGACTGCGAGCGAAGATTTCCTTTTATCTGCCTTCGTGGAAACCTGGTCTTGACTTCTCTGATAAGGAACGCCAATGCAATAGCTCTCCTGGAGCATAAGTTGCGGTGATACACGGCTGTGATATCGCAAGTGCATCCAATGCCTCTCTGGACGTCGTGTTGGTATTGTCATTACATTATGTGTTCCACTGTCGCGCTTTCGTGCTACGTTGGAGTTGCGGGTAGTGTTCAGAATTAACTCACTGAACGGCTAAACATGGCAAGGTCGTGCTTTTGTGGTCAATGACCGAAAAAAAAAATCAGTATGAATTTAAGCAAATTTTGTGGATAGTTCGAAGATTAACGAAAAATGACGGCATTTCGATGCGAGATAGCAGTATCAGCTCTCAGTAACCTAACTAAACCGCTTAGTGTCGCTTCGGTGCTGTGATACAAGTCGTAAATCATTTAATGGAGGTGTTATGAGTTAGATAAGACAGAGATAACAGAATGAAAGGCCTAGGAAATTGGGTGTAGGCTGTTCTAGTATAACGGAACGATGGTATTCATCGTATCATTCGTATGGAAAGTTGCACGGTTAAATATCTCTAACGTTCTATGGTTTTTCGGTCTCACTCAATCGGCTTAGTGGGTGCGATTCGCGGGCAATTTAATTTGGAGCAAAATGGTGACTTCATTGACCTGACAACCAATCAATAGCGTCGTCGCAAATCATTTTTGAAACATTTGGAGCGAGTAGCTTGTAAGATATCTGTTTCTCAGGGAAAGTGTCCAAAACCAGTAATCTCTCCTTTAAAGACAACGCCCACGAGCGGTGGATAAGGGCGTATCTTGAGCTTTGTTGGCCCTACCCTGAAATCAATCAAATATTTTCTTGCTTAATTTGTTACGCATTGATTAGCGAATGAGAGGTAAGTCTTTTGGGTGGGCAGATTCCGACATATTTTGCGGGACTTTGATATTTACCTTGCCTTTGACAGTTCTGAAAATTCGCGAGGATAGGGTGGTTGCAGCTTGAGCATGGCACGACTAATTTGCGATCATTTGTCTATTTGCTAGTGGACGTAATAAGTCTCATGGTAATGATAATACTACTGCAAGCATATGTTTTCGCATTGACAAAGTTAAACAGCAATAGTATATTACAACAACTCACATGACAAAGGAAGTTCATCGATTCACTATACGTCACACAAATTATTGCACGACCAGCAGGAGCAACACTTGAAAAAAATCTGCTCTCACTTCATAAGTATGCTCATTTTTTGCATGCTTTAAAACGTGCACGCAACTATGTAGCGCAAAATTCTTGTCTGTGACATGTTTGCGAGCACCATGCGCTGTTTGTAGTGTAACAAGCACGCTTAGACCGGAAGCATCATTTTGGTGCAGTGTTGTTGGTGTTACACAAAAAAAGTAACTAAATGCGTTATTCGTTACGCTAAAAAAAAGGAACGCGTTACCTCCCGACGTTAGCTACAAAGAGAGGTAACGGATTACCGTTGCCGTTGCAAAAAAAAATGTGCGCTTTAATTTGCCGTTACTCCATGGCCATTAATTTTATTCTGTGCATCTTCGCGTCAAGAACTGGCGATAACAATTTTATCAAGCTCATATTTCACATAAATATTCTAGCCCAATCAGGAAGTTTTCCCGAAATCCTGATTTAACCAGAATACTTTGCACAAATGTGTAGGAGCTTGGCAATGTTACAGTGGAGTAGAGTTGCCTGCAGAGTTACATGTGGTGGTTTTTAACTCTGTGGCACATGGTGAAGCTATTTCTGAATGTGACAATAAACACAAAATGACACTTCATCATCTATTCTAACTTCACAAAGAAAACATCACTGAACTGTCGACAAATATACAGTTATTCTGAAGAATGTGATATTCCAGAATGCTTCGCACGCTTCTACTTTTTAGAGGGTTATGTGTGTGAGCGGTTTGGGAAGTGGAGGTAGGTGAAGGCAAGTGTGTGAATGCGTGTTCGTGCACGTGTTTCGTGCTTTATGAGTATTCTGTCTTTTTTCTTTTAGTTGGGTGCGTCTTCAAAGGCAGCTGCTTTCCAGAATGCATGCGAGCCGCAACGAGGGCCGTCGAGAGCATTGCATATTTTGTTTATTTGCAACCTGACTTTAGGCACTCTGCGCTTTTTGTGTCTAAAAAAGGGGGCGGAGGAGGGAAAATTAGAATAAAAAGTAACTAGTAACGTGACACATCACGTTACTGAAAAATGTTAACGTAACTCTCCCTTCTCGAAACAGGGCCCCCTAGCCAAAAAAGTAACCCACAAGATAGTCTGGATACCGGCACACACGGAGATAGCGGGAAACTCAAGGGTAGACAGATTAGTTTGCGAGATCACGTTCCGAGCTGAGCTGTTGGAGACCCTAGAGAACCCTACCATAGTGGAGCCAGTATATGCGGAGCTGCAAAATTGCTACAGAGGACAGAGGCTTAAGTACCCTCCGTCACACAACTCATTAACACAACAAGAAGCAGTGAACTGGCGGAGACTGCAAACAGGAACGTTCTTCAACCTATACATTCTACACAAAATGTACCCTACACAATACAGGGACACATGCCCGTGGTGCGGGGCAACCCCCACGCTATACCACATTACATGGGAGTGCAAACGCAATTATGCATTCCACAAACTCAAAACCCCGAGTGCGGGGCAATTGGAGGGTCTGCTCACCAGCAGCAAGCTCACAGCCCAAAGGGCCTTTGTGCAGCACGCATGCGAAGCAGCAAGACTCAGGGGAGCCCTGGAATAGGGGCCCGACCTTGCGAAGAGGCCAGACGTCAACGATGAAGACGACGGCCCACCGCTAATCTCATTGAGATTTCAATAAATATTTTTCTCTCTCTCTCTAACGTGAGTACGTTAATCGTTATAGTTATGAAATGGTAACGAGTACGCTACTAAGTTGCCGAAAAAAGTAACGCATTGCCGGTAACGGCGTTACTTGTAACGCGTTACCGCCAACACTGCTTTGGTGACGCCCGGTGAAGATGTCTGAGAACTACAATATGAGAACTACAAAAACATGAAGTCTATATCGCCAGAAATAATTATGCCCTCAGCAAAGGCAACAGAAAGCAGGTGAAAGATACGCAGTCAGCCTGTCATCAGACTACCACCGCATGATGAAAGTTTGTCGGTCTTTTTTCTCTTTAACCGATATCAATCGTTACTCAACACTCGCAGTAATCAGCCCTTCAAAGAACTCATTCACGTTATCAGCTCATCGACGACTCATTAACAGTGTCACACTCCTATCTGACTCAGCAAGCAATCAGAAATCATTGTGTTGCACAAATCTATGGGATCCTCACACTCTCACCCCCGTTTGCATACATTTCGCAGGCCACTTCACTCGCTAGATGATACTCCGATTCGAGTAGCACGGGATCAGAGACGACGAAATCACTGATCACGTTTATCACACAGCGCTTCTTCCAGGTGCAGCTCACGTGCAGCGTTCTCAAGAAGTCACAGTAACGATGAACAAATACCGCATAGTTGTGACACAGTCGCGCACTTCAGAGCGACGTTCATTACCACGACAACCGTCACGTCCAATCGCACACTGACACAGCTCGAGATGAACATAGCGTCGCACATGTCTGCCGTCTCCATCATGTTTGTAGTCTCATCCGGGAAGTCATTCGGCATGAAGGGTACCGGTCTACTCCAAGTGTCGGTGTGGACATGCATCCTGATCTCATTGCGACACGCTTGAAACAATCATTTTTCAAGTTGCCTGCTTTTGCACTCACTCGAAGTCATTTACCATCCGCGTTCGTACAAAGATCCAACCTCTGCCTGCCGAGCAATCTCACACGCCTGTGCACCAGGACTACCGCCACGCGAGTGGCTGGACCTCACAGCCGGCCGTTCAGGCGCTGTTATAAAGCAGCTGCTCGTCAGCCGGCCAGGCCGTTCAAAAGAAGTGGCACTCCAAGACACAAGCCCCCTCCCCACCATCCTCATCCTCGCAACTAATCAGCGATGGGTCCTGTGAGTGCCCCCTCCCTTCGCCCGTGCACTTGGAGGCTCAAGAAGCCACTTGGCACGAGTGGCACTCCGGCCACGCAAGCATCGCTGGCGCCCGGCCCGCCGGACGTCTGCATGTGCGAGCTCCTCACAAACAATGCGCTGGGCGTGCGTGGGCCGGCGTCCACCCAGGCCCTACACGGCCGCCGAACAACTCACGCGCGCGCGCAAAGTTAAACGACGGAGCGAGTGGAGGGTTGACGCACATCTCCCCTGGAAGCCTGAATTAAAATGGCGGATGTTAAGACAAAGATGACATAAAGGTGGAGGTGTACGAATCGAATTCGCTAAGGGCCAGTCACCAAGCACAACAGAGAGAGAGAGATAAAGAGAAATTTAAAAAATATTGGGTTCATAATAACCGTAAGTATACGTCTTATTGCTGCCGCACGCATGGCCAAGGGACAAAGGAGAGAGAAACAGAAGGACGAAAAGGCAGGGAGGTTAACAACGTGATGCCCAGAAGGCTACCCTTCACGGGGAGAAGGGAACACAAGGAAAAAGGGGGAAGAAAGAGCGGAAACGAAACGTATCCATCGACCACTATGACAACGGGACAGAGGAGAATGAAAGATTAGGCAAGGGGAATGCAGAACATTAAGGCAAAGCGCATTTGTCAGCGATCGCTCAAGCCTCTTTAATGACGTGTTTCAGAAGTGCTCTGGTGGATTTTTTTAGCTGATTAGAGGTGAAGCCATGTGCACGACCTTATGGTCCTGGAAAGTATCTGCACTCAACGTACTCGATACTGAGCCTTTGAAACACATAGTTCAGGTATGCGGTCGGTTGACTGCTCCCTGAAGTTGTATCCTTTTCACGTTGAAGGGGCAGCAGAAATCGATGACGTGTTCGATGCTTTCTTTACGTGAGCGCATGTTGCTATTTCCATATGAAGTAAACGCAAACACGTGAGCTACCTCCGGTCTTCAAGCGACGCAGCAGCTTTCCATGGTGATGGGACAGTTTAAATGGTTACAGTCACTGGAAAGGGTTTATGTAATTTAGCCGTCAAGGCCACAAATTTCTCGAGCGGTGTCCTCATTTGATGCGTGCCTCGATGAGCGGAAGGTGCTGCTGGGTCGGTGAGGTCATTATCCACAATAGTACCGTGACCTGAGAGGTGCGGAAAAGTGATATCGCAACAATTTCTGAGGGCACCGCGGTGCACTGGTCTAATCTCTCACAGCTGCTGTTAACGATTCTGTGTCCTAGAGCTGTTTGCGGACCTTTAAATGAGGTCTCGCATTCAAAGAACGGTGCATGTGTTTTAGCATATCACTACATAACATAATCAGGAGCCGTACAAAGGTCGGTAAGCTTGGATCCAGTAGAACTTGCCGTTGAATTTCATTTCACCAGAACTCGTTCTACGAAGCATCTTGCATCGCCTAGCGAGCTGGCTGATGAGCCATAGTCGTCCTCATGTGTACGCCTCCTATAGAGCGTATTGTAAGGAACGAGCAGTTATATGGTTGAGCGCCATTGACGCCAGATCGGGTATTCAATCCACGGGGTGGTGACGTGCTTGCAAGTAGGGCACAGACAAAAAAAGGTTACGAAGGTGTTACCCTGTGCTTAGCGAGGGTGGTAAGAAATAGTGACAGTCATTATAAACGGTCGATAAGTGTGGCGCAGTACTCTTTTTAGACAGTGAGTGGATAACCTTTAAAAGCTGATAGGCATTATTTAGCTCAATACATAAATGACTCTGGTGTTTCTTTGAGTATTCCTTCTCCTGTAACACTGGCGTTTGGGTTTTTATCGCCTCTACAGCCGTGCACTTTGCTCATGCTTGTTTAAGACAGTTTATCTGTGCATGCCTTTATTTCGCTGTCACACTGTCTTAGGTTCTTCCTTATGTATTCTAGGTTTGGCGATAACGGTTCCCCTCCAGCTAGAGTCAGCGGTCTGTGTTGACCGCATTGTTTGGACAGTAGCATTTGAACAACACTCCTATTAAACAATTTTTTTTTGCTACAAGTCAAGTATTGTACGCTATGCGGTTACAGCTTCAAGTTCAACACAAACTTCAATACCCTATTGCGACGACTGTTAAAGAAAGCATGCATTCCGCTCTTCACTGAAGCACTACAGCCACCTCACAGTGTGATTCGATAGACTCTGTTGAGTTTTCCTGCACACAGCCACAAACTACACCTCCCCACGGGAACGGCGCGGAACAAAGTTTTCGAATGTGCTTACAACTATAAACTCGTCTCTGTGCCATGTTTTTACTGCCAGCGGGCGGAAGGCATACACCGGGCCTAGTTCTTGTTGCAAAAAGCTACCCGCTTCCTTGGCAAGTTTCGGCGACAGGCCTTCCTTTAGGGCTTGACAAAGAGGGGAGAATGATAGAGGAAGAAACTGACGGGGGAAATGTAGCGGTTTACTGCCCTGAAGGAAAGGGCTGCTCACCGGATTGTGAGAAAACTGGCCACCGTGGCAGGTGGCAGTTAAATTAATGATTGGTCGTGGGAGGCTGCTCAGAAAGGGCAACCTGCTGCACCACTGCACGGTTCATAAGCAGACGGCTTATACTAGGAAAACAACGTTGTGACTGGCATGGCCGACGGGGAAAATCTATCGCGTGCAGCACATTTCACAGCTCCGCCCTCCAATGGAGAGCCGCGTGGCACGACTTGCAAGAGGCAGCACGTGGGTGCACGTGCCCTCGCAGGCAGACCTCCCCGCCGCTCCCCACTCTACCTCCGCATCACTCTGGCGCCATCTATGAGCGAGCGGCGGTACTTTCGTTCGCTCGGCACAACCGGTCTCGTGTGGAGCAGGGATGCTCTCCTCCTCTCCTATCGCTCCCCTCGCGCACGGTTACACCGACGGCGGCGGCGGCGACGCGGGTGAACCCACAAACGGGTGCATAAGAGCTGCGCTCTAAAAAAAATTATTGGGTTTTTCGTCGAGCCCATTGCTTAGATCAGGCTGGTCGTCGCTGCAAAACATTAGAGCCATGCACTCCCTGTCAGGTGGAGAAAGTTGATATCAAAGAGCCTTCGCTGCGGCATATTGCATTTAATTCACCCATCATGCCGGTTCAGGACCGAACGACGGACAACGTCTCGTCGTCTGCTAGTTGCTCTCGCTTCTTTATAGCGACAGCTGTTATAGCTTCGATTTAGGCATACGGCCCTGCATTCTACAGGAGAATCTACGGCGTCGGACATAAGAGGTTGAGTTCTTCGTGAAAAAATATAATTTAACTTGATAAATCAAATTTTTTGAAATTATTAATAAAACGCAGGTGTCAAAGATGAGTGTAGCAAATCCTCCTCGCCCCGTTTAGGGTAAATAAGGCGAGAGAGAAGAGAGAGAGAGGAGAGGGTGGGAGGCGACCGGTGGCCAGATCATATTTATCTAATTCGCGGGAGCATTACTAGACTTTCTCTTACGATGTAGATTCCATGACCGAATGCAGGGCTAAATGGCTAAACCAATGCTTTCCCTAATCATACATGGCAGGTGTTAATTTACTGCATTGAAATTACAGCAATTTATTCAATTTTTGCGGTAATTTGTACTATAATGAATTCATTTCCTGCTCTAGTAATTTACTGACGTATTGAATTACTTTGAGCAGCAATTTCGCAGTCAAATTAATCAACTTCAAAATTGGTTTTCATAAAGGACATCACTGCTTTTGTGTATGCGAAGCTTTTGTGCGTCGTACGCCCGGCAGTGTACATGGAAATCAGAAGCGATGCATGGCAAACCTTCACCAATTGAAAAACACTTGAGTAATACCGTATGTCCAAAACGGCAGGTGTCCATTGCTGTCATCTCGCCTGCACGTATACTAGTGGTAGGCGGGAGTGCACGTGTCGGGAGCGTCCCTTGGCAGAGGGATTTACCTGTCTGCTAGTTGCGCCGAAGGACCAAATGGCGCATGTCGAAGTTCAAAACGTATGATGTATGGTGATTTAACGTCCCAAAGCGACTAAGGCTAAGAGGGACGTTGTAGTGAAAGGCTCCGGAAATTTCGGCTACCTGGGGTTCTTTAACGTGCACTGACATCGCACAGCACACGGGCCTCTAGAATTTCGCCTCCATCGAAATTCGACCGCCGCGGCCGGGATCGAACCCGCGTCTTTCGGGCCAGCAGCCGAGCGCCATAACCACTGAGCCAGCGCGGCGGGCTGAAGTTCAAAACCAGCCAGGAACACGCGCAAAGGCACTTCCACGGTTACGTCTCCCATGGTTCTGTATGCAGAAAGTGAACAAGGAAGCGGAAAGCCTCAGGGTGCTTGCCGATGATTCGACCAGAGGGCTCGCGTTCGTCTGGGCAAAGCGTTCATCATTGGCGGGGTTTAAACAGTGCCTTCACTCCGAGGAGGCAGGCCCGGTGAAGGGGAGGAAGTCGTGGAGTGGGAAGGGTGTTAGGATGTGGAGCGTGAATCTTGTCCAGACATGATGGCTGCTAAAGAGGATTAACCGGTTGACTTGCAAAGCTGTGAAAGAGAAATAGGTCAGCTCAGCATAGCGTGAAAAAGAAATAGGTATGGTTATGCACATCACCATGGGGTGCAGGGGAACAGGCGGCAGAGACCATGGTGGTAAGATTTACAAGCGTCGGCTGCGGGGTTCGACTCCTGGGACCGCCGAAGCAATAAAAAGCCTGCTTCGCAGGCTTCAAACGGTGGAGACAGCTTCAAGCAGCATTGCGTTGGGCTCGCCGCATCTCTCTAGCTTGGGCGCAGTTTAAAGTGACGAATGATTGGTCATGCTTATGTTTTTTTTTTGCTTTCCTCTCGTTGTCTTATTTTTGTAGTGACCCTTCAGTTAGGAAAGAAAAGAGATGAGGGAATACCTGACTGGGGGCGGAATTTGGCGGGAAGACCGAAGAATGTTTGTGTCAAGTCTAGATAGAGAAGTTGGTGTTTGTCTACTCAATTTGCTTTAGTTAATTGTATACAAGCAAAATAAAAGTAATTTTAAAGTAACTACGTTATTTTCCGGTAGTGATTGTAATGCAGTGTCAATACTTTATGTGAGCAGTAACTGGTAATGTAATTAAGTTACTTTCTGGTGTCTCTTAGAAAAGTAATTTCTGAAAAGAAAAGTAATTACTTTTCGAAAGTAATTTTCCATATATGCTTCTGATAATGCACTAATCCGATATGCTTAGCTCTGCAATCTTTTTTGTTGTACCTTTCGTTTCGACAAATAAACATATTAGTTCCTTGCCCTGGTCCAGTTATGTATCGGCGTTGTGTGAGTACTACGCTACCCGTCACTCGTCGCTCTCCTCGTTCATTTCTTCTTTCACCGCGAAAGCAGGCGCACCGTATACAGTCAAATCCCGTTACAACGAACACCACATTAACGAACATTTCAGATTAACGAACTTTTAAGAAATCCCACGCCGACTGCTTATAGTTTCAAATGTAAAAATATTTCACTACTACGAACTTCAGAATAACGAACATTTCAGAATAACGATCGTTATTTAATTTCCATGTCATCTTAACAACACCTCAGTACTACGAACTCATATCCCAAAATGCGAGGATTCTTAGATTTCAGTGTATCCGTCACGGCAGCCGGAGCTCCAAGCTAGCAGACGACGCAGCGCGAAGAGCAGGCGCCTTGCAACTTGCTTCCCGCAAAAACCTGAGATGGCGCTGGAGGAGAAACATGCGGGCGGAGACTTTTTTTTTTCCTTCTCCGTTGCGGTACGCATCACGTTTTTCTTGCTTGTTTTTTCAGTTGTTCGCGTGCTGTCACCCGTGTCAGGCCTGTCCATCTTGTTTTTCTTCTGGTTTTTATTGTGTTCGAAGTGCGTGCCGGCGATCGCGTTGCCATGAGCTCAACAACTCCAACCACGCGGAAGAAGCGAAAGCAGTTTTCTTTGAGTGGGAAAGTAGGCATTCCGTGTCGGCCACAGATGCGTTGGACTGCTTGCGAAAACTCCGCATATTTATAGCCAAAAGCGGCACAGCGACCGGAGGCGTGCATAAGAATGCGGACGGTCTGGAATCGTTCGTTCTGCAGAGTCTCTGCTGCACCCGTCAGAAGACGATCACGGACTATTTCAAATAAATGTGCCTTGTCCGACGATCACGTGTGCATTGTGTGAGAAAAGAGTTCAAGCAGGTACCGTTTCAAAGGTAGGACGTTTGCGTTACTGTAATGCTATTGTTATGGCTAATTTTTGGGCTTTCACTATAACGACCTTTCAGAATAACGAACGTTTTCCCGCGGTCCCCTGAAGTTCGTTGTAACGGGGTTTGACTGTAGACCGTTTACAGCGCGCAGTTCTTCCGTTTGAGACCAGATGGCGCCACAGACGCGCTCGGAACACGGCGCCATTACGGACCTCGTAAGTCGCCGGAGTGTACGCCTCGATGCAGTAATGGAAATATCGCGGGTGGCTGCCGAAGTGTTCTTTCTGCGAAGATGGGGAAAGGCAGAGGAAATACGTGCTTTATTGTGGATTGCAAGAATTGCGACAGAGAGTTAAAGGTGCAGGATGCGATCGTTTGCGAGCCTCACGGAACCGAACTGCACAAGGAAGTACTGCCCCTGTTCGCGCCCGTTTGCCATGCATCATTTCCGAACGGGCGAACGCGACAAACACGTCCGCCAGTGCTAGATGGCCAATATAGAAAGAAAGGTTACGATCTTGGAAAATCTGCGAGGGTAAGTGCGCAACATTGCTTCATGATCAAAGTGTTCCGCCACCGAAACCGTCACTTCGTGCTTTCAGTTGCTGTGCAGTTGCGCCTACGTGTGTAGTGAGGCCCCATTGCTCGTAAGTTAAGGTGTTCGGCAATTGTAGTAACAGCAGCGCCGGAGGCCAGATCAGGTACGGAAAAGAAGGACGACTTATGCTCCTACATGCCGCTACTGTAGATCGTGCGCTGCACAGCCGTACGAACGGACAACGCTTACCGTCCGTGTATTGTATGCCGTCTTGGTGCTACTCTTGAACTTCGCTCCAAGTAGAGCGCTTTTCGTGGACCAGATTCGGAATACAGCATTTGCGTTACGGCTGCTGGGCTGGATGATTGCCACTTCCTCGCGGTCCATGCGAGACAGCCACTAAAAGTTACCCCGCAGGCCAGCGCTCAGAGAGAAGCTGATTACTTACCACCAACGAGACCTCGAGCATTTTCATGTCCGCATATCGAGAGTGGAGCGTACCGCAATTTCATATGTGAGACTGACATAATTATGAACTTCGTGTAGTGTGAATGCGTTGCTGTGCGCGTTATAACAATTATATCGCGGAATCCTTCGAAACGATTGCGCGCCAGATTGTGAAGGCTGCTTGATGAATGGTACTGCTATACATGGTAGTTAACATTTGTGTGTCTATTTATTTTTGTCACCTTTGTGTGCTTAACAAACCAATAGAAAATATTTTCGGTTTCCTAAGCACCGTTAACAGGCTGCAAACAAATGCGTACGATGTGCATGCGAGCGTTTTAGAGCGGTGTCTGCGTGCATGTACAGAATACTACAACGACCTGCGCTGCCGCAGAAGCATTAAACCTTGCCGTTTAAGATAATAACAATAAAAAAACATTCAGCAAAGCCTTCTGCGGACGCAAAGACAAGTATCAGGAAATCCATCCATTGGCTGGCTATGAAACCGGACACCGTTTTCAAGGCCACAAGAGATCAAATTAGAGTTCTCACGTGTCCTTCGAATCTTTGGCCAAACCATACTGTCTCCTTCCCACTATTTTACAACCGTATCAGCCGAAACACAGCCTGTTGGAACCGAACCATCAGACGCGGCAGCCGTCGCGACGAGGCGCGCTCGGAGCAGTCAGGAGGCGTGCAATGGCGGCGTGCTCACGTGACCAAAGATGGCAGCCCCCATGATACGGCGCTGTAAAGCGTCTATAGCCAGAAAGCTGCTCGTTCGTTTTCGTGCACCCGCCTTCCAAAGTTCGTAATTATACTTCACACACACCAGGATGCTAAGAAGAGAAAGCAAAAAAAGAAAAGAAATATACCTGGCGAGACGGGGCCATGACGTGGGCATCTGAAGTACTCCGCACATCCCTCTAAAAACGCTAGAGAAAGGGAAGGCTAATGAGCCTTTAAAGAAATCTTTGCGCTTTGAAGAGGCTGAAGGACAAAGCTTTATTTATCGTACGCCTTCTGCCTGGTGCGGGGTGTTCTTTGAGGGACTAATAGCGGAGGAACGCAATTAGTCCCCAAACGACCAACCGCTGTTGCACTTTTTGTCGAATGCTCAGTACGTGGGGACAACAAATGTAGTTTACACGCCATTGCTGTTAATCTCTAAGGAAGTACCGATTGGACTTTGAAGAGGGAGGACAAACTATATTAGCCATACGCCACCAGTCCTGTGCAGGAGGGTCTTTGAGGGACTAATGGCATGGAACGCAGTTAGTCCCTAAATGACTAACCACTGTAGCACTGTTGCTCGAACGGCTGGTCCATGGGGAAAATAACCATGATCGATGCCATATCGGCGTTAGTTCTCCAGAGAGTAGCTGTTACTCCTTGAGAGACTAATGGCTGCTGCCACGCAGTAAGTCTGCAAGGGACTAAAGTATATACACAATTAGTCGAGTGGTTGGTCTGTAAGGAAAAAATCGACGGGTCGCCGATGTCCCTTTCCAGTTTGTCCGTCAGGGATTAATGGTTGCTTTTTGACAGTGTAATTCCTTATGAAGAGGGTCTATAGACAATCTATAGACATTTTATAGATTCTTTTGGCTTCGTATAAATATTTATTTTTGTGTATTCATAGTCTATAGACTGTCTATAGACAAAGGCTACTAAAAGTGTATGACCATAAACCTATAGACTGTCCATAGACTTTCTGTAGGATTTGTATTTCCTATTACTGTTCTCTAGGGTTTGTCTAGAGAGAGTTTATAGAGTTTGTAGACAGAAGTTTATGAACAGCCTATAGACTGTGAAATGAAATTTTTGTAAGGGATGCCTGTAGGACGTAGTAAGCAAAGAACTAACTCCTGAAGTACTGTTAGTCCTTTCTGGCCTAGGTTGTTCTTCGAGACCGGCGCCTCGTGTTGTTTTGCTCCTGCACGCTCCTTCGCGCTCCTTGAGTCGCAGAAGGCAGCAGGCCCAGGGCATTCGCGGCGGTCGCCGAGGCTGAGATTAGATGACATTGTGTCGCGTTTGTCGCACGGCGAAAAGCCGGCCGCTATCGGCAATGGCCGCGCCGGTGGCGGAGGCAGAGACGAAATTCACGCCTCGTGTGCGTGCCGCGTCTGTTTTTGCTGGCCGTGTCGTTTTATCTTGTTGCCGAGTTCGTGTTTGGCGAGCTGACTTTTGACCCCCGCCGCATCAGCTGGGGTGACGAGCGGACACCGTGTTTCCGGCACTGTGTGCATCGGCACAATGTTTCGCGAGCAGATTGTTTTTTTAGAAGTCCATGGTGAGGCCTCTGCGACAGGGCCTGGGAATTGTAGAATGGAGGAAATTTGTCTGCCTGACTGAATGGTTGTTTGATTGGTTGATTTATTTTTTATTTATGTATGTTACGAGCCAAAGAAACGTTGGGGGACATGAATCACACCTTAACGCATACTTCCAGATAATTTGATTCATTGGGATTGTTTAAAGGGCAACTCAGAACAAACCAAAACTGGCATACATCGATAGATTACCGTGTTCTAATGGCAGAAGGGATAGTTCCACTAAAAACAGAGCTTTACAATAAGCAAGAAAGGATAATGAAATTAAATGGCATTATCCGGATTCTTCCGGGAGTTTTCACTATCTGCGATGATGTCAAGATAGTAATATATGTGCATCTTTGAGGCCAGGCTGCAAAGCTATTCACTTCCAAACGGTGATCACGGACTTCCTGTATGTATTGACGTCATCGGTTTGAAATGAGGGGCGGGCGAAAAGAAACGTTCCGACTTTAAATCCAATTTTCTCAACGATAAATGCGTCTTTTGCTCAATAACAAACGTTCCCATGACACCATAGATCCGAGAACATATTTTTACTAAGAATAAAAACTTGATGCAGTGGTTCAGGAGTCGGTTCAAGTTATTCTCGCTGAAAGAAAAAATAAAACGGAAACGAATTCATTGCAGTACACGCTACAGTGCGCGCATAGAAAGGAGAAAAATTCAAAAAAAAAACGTTACACCGTGCAAGATGAGTCCTCGAGCGAGAGAGATTAGCGCTGAAAATAATCTTCCGATCGTATAAAAGCATTAAGAGGTTTTAAGCAAAGCCATAAACAAATACACAGTTGAGGTCTTTACATTAGCCTTAGGAGCATACCATTCCGCTACAGTCCTCTGGAAAAAAAAGTGTTTATATATTCCAGGACGGCTTTGGAACCGCTCTACTTTAAAGGAATGATAAGACCGTATCGGGCGACAAACGACACTCTATGTGCTTGCTGCTCTCAATGCCTGGCCTGTTATGAACTATCAAATACATGTACTTTAGCGTTTCCCGGTATCCCGTGAGCTGCAACGTCTCCCAGTTCGTTTTATTAAGCAACGTGGTATGGTGTCTCTACCAACTGTACGAATTTTAAGTTAATAGTAATGACTTTCTTTGTATACATTCGAGTTTCTTAATGTTTTCCTTAGTGCAGGCGTCCCATATACAACAGATGCGCATTCCAACACAGGTCGAATAAAAACTTTGCAAGCTAATAACCTGATTTTCTGCGCAGAGCAGGGAAAAAATCTTCATAAAATACAAGTTTTCGTGGCTTTCATTTGAACGCTAAAATTGTGGTCGTTTTATGGTAGGTCCGATAACAGTACACAGTGGTTACTGAATTCCGCCTCTATGGGAATGCAGCCGTCGCGGCCGAAATCGAACCCGCGACCTCGAACTGAGCAGGAAGATGCCGTAGATAGCTAAGCCACCACGGCACGTGGAAGGAAGGAATGGTCCAAAACCGGTTTCCTGCAAGGTCAGTCATGTTTACCACGGCACGTGCAATGGAGTCGCGCGCCTTTTCACGTTCTCAGCCAAGCTTGCATGAGTTGCCGATCAACGACTGGTGGCGGTGTCTGGGAAGTTGATGATGTGCGTGTCCTTGGCCCAGTAATGGTAATGTAGCGTTTTTTTAAATAAGAAAATATAAATGAAGAGAATGGGAGGCCTTCCGCATGACCTCCCGTATGATCTTCGAGCGCCTGAACTTCATCAAGAGGAAATGAAAGCGATGGAGAGATAGATGAAGCGCACAAAAGACAGCACACAGACAAAGAATAACACGATACAGGCGCTTTTGTGCAATTCATCTACTCAGGCTATGCACCAACTCGCCCCAGAACGTGTTCTACTTAAAATTATTTGTATCCTATATGCAAATAAATACATTCACATACAACTAAGTATAAACACACACTATATTACACGCGTATAAATATCCTATGAGAGTCATAAGCATAAGAATACACTCGCGATTTACTTCTGAGTGAGCTTGCTAGTTTAAAGCATTTTAGGCCGTATCGGCAGTATAGTGGAATGCGTCGGTGGACTGGATTGAGCGCTTTTTCAAGGTGTGGGCGTGGCTCCGATGAAAAGGAAATACCTGCATTTCAGAGGTGGAGAAAGCAGGTAACAACACGTTACTCCTTGGGCGCAAGTGGTCTCTTCCCTAATCATCTCTGTTTGAGTTCTAAGGCACGCGATTGAACAGACCTAAGGGTCTGATGTTTGAACCGAGGACGGCAACATTGTGGTCACAAATTCGATTTTGGTGGCATCGGGAGCTGGCTACGACAGGTTAGTCTATGATTCACCACCTGTACACACTCTCCTCCTGGATCGATCCTTTATGTGCGTTACATGTTCAGTTAACGTATTGGCTGAAAGTTTTCCTCGAGTAACATAACTCTTTAGAAAATGCCGCGCAGAAAAAAAAAATGCTTGAAAAATAGGTCTTTGATCCCACCTTGTTTTGTAATATACCTTGTAGCATGGAGTTGTTTGGAAATAGCTGATGTTGCGGCAATTAAAATCTGTCATCCTCATCGTCATCATAAAAAAGGAAAGCTTCTGCTGTCGAGCATGAAACAAACGCAATGAAGCACCAACACATGGGCACGAAACGATTGTTCCGAACCACAGGCAAGAGGACTGCCCCCATTACGTCACTAGCAACGTGTCGATAAGTGGGTAATGCAGTAAGCTTGATCGATAGCTAGTGCTTGAAGAATTCCATTGTAGCTTAAGTGCAGACCCCTCCTTTCACTTATTTTCTCTCGAAATGAAGAAAAGCGCCCAGGAAACTGCGCATGTCAAAAGGATAGTGGATCGCGAAGGCATACGCAATAAAGAGAAGTGAAGAATACAGGAAAGTGAAAGAAAGAAAAACGAAAGAGAGAAACAAAATGCAGCGCCAAGCCCGGTAACCGAGGGGAAACCGCAAACAGTAGCGGGGGCGGGCTGGTGGGTGCGTCTCTCTTTCATCGGTCGGGGTCTCTTTCAGCCCTGCCGCGGGCATCGCTTCGACTGCAGGTGCAGCCGAATGGGCGTCCATCACTGAGGCGACAGAAGCTGCTGAAGCAGCGGTTGTGGGTCCGAGCAGCCGGACAGTAAGTCATCCCCCCACACCTTCTTTCCCCTCACTCCTCGCCTCTATTCCTTCCTGTGTCCCGGGGCCGTAATTCTTCGGCTATTATTCGGGAATAGGCAAGAAAGGTGGTAGGGAGGGGTGGCTGGGATTGGAACCAGGAGCGGGAAGCAGGTCATTCTCTCCGCCTCGGCCTGCCCGTGCTTCTAGCTTCTTAGTGTCCGGGCCACTTGCCCAACTCCCCCATCGATTCCCCTTTCTGACTCGCGCCCTGGGGATAAGCTCTTGCGCTTCCACCTTTCATGGTGTCGACGCTGGAGGAAAGGGTCAGCGGCGGCTTCTATGGTATAATACGCACAGCATTTTAGAGTTTTCTGTCGAATATTTTTTGTACGTTTAGCGCATTTTCTTTTCTTATTCTTTTTTTCTTGTCAAGCTTTTCAGTTTAGCTTCAAGTTCATTTTATTTACATCATAGATGTGGGTAGGTCCGGAAAAAGTGATCGCAGATCACTTGAGGGACCCCCGGACCCCCTTTACATGGCATACAGCAGGAAATATTGTAAGCATCGGAAGGTCGGCCAACACTATAGAAAACTTTTTACACAGACACAGATATAAGTACAATATATATATATATATATATATATATATATATATATATATATATATATATAATATATATATATATATATATATATATATATATATATATATAAATGAAAAGACTTCTTGGCACGGTCAGTACTAGTGAATAAACGTTTGAAACAATGTAATTTGACGTTTCGGCCGTGGAACGGCCTTCATCAGAATAAGAGAATAGAAACGGAGGACACAGAATATGACGGAGGGTGCACAAAAAAAAAAACGTACGAACATCATCGGCTGGAATTTTCTGAGTAAACCTCACAGATATTTTACTGTAATAATTTCGTAACGAATGAAACCAGGTACCTTGCAGAATCTAGAGGCGCTGCAGAGGTGGGTCACGGAGATACTTCAAGTAATCTCGTGCAGCAGTAGCAGCGGTCGCTTCAGTGGCGCAGCAGCAACTGAGGCCACATTTTTATAGTCGACCTGCAATGGCCAGAGGGTGTTACTGGAGCTCAGCGTTCAGCGCCAGCAACGCCTGTGTCGAGTAACTCGAGGTGACCGGCGCGGCCATGTTGCTTTCGAAGTGCCGTCGGGATATTGAGCAAGGCGCTTTTTAATGTCGCAGTGGTCGTTTCTTTAAGGTTTCAAGGCCATTGAGATCGATCATAATCAAAAACTTTATTAAACAACTTGACCATTGAGAGCACTTGCGAGTGTTTTCAGCCACTGATACTGCCTCAAACATGCCGCCTGTTTAAATACGGCTACGTACAAGGCGTGCAAGTATCTCACTGAGAAGCATCTATCGCAGTGAAGTAAGCGCGCGGCCAACGTGGAAATTAAACAGAGTATTTTATTAGCCTTGCTTATGCGCGTGCTTTAAATCTGTAGCTTCATTCGGTTGATGCATGTGATGTTTACCTGAGAAAACAGTGAAAGCAAGAACGAAGTTATAAGGATATCAGTAGTTTCTTCTCTGGCTCCTTTGCAGCATCATATACAGTTTCCTCGTGATTTGGTCATTAATTTCACGTCATGCCTTAAATTTGCGTTTGCAACTAGCGGCTCACGACAACATAATGAAGGTCACAGACAGCTGGCTAGGCAAGTGCAACTGCCAGCACGACTGCCTTGACGACTCTAATCGATGCTTTCATGCAGCGTGCCTCGTTATTAAGCCCGAGCGAGCATTTGGAACCAGCGTATACAAGCAGCGTGCGGGCAGCCGGCGGCTGGAAACCAAGCACTGAGCGATAAAGCATTAATCAGTTAGGTCTTTGAAAATATGATGCATTTTATTTAACGAACCAAAGCTCTATCGCCACCCCGAGGCATTCTTGAATTTTACCGTCTGTGACAGTGCCACGCGCGGCATTTCTGTGCTGCATTTTATTTTCGCATAACATCGTCTGTCTATACCTTACTCATATTTCCTGACCATTCGCCGCCCACCTGGCTTCTGTTGTCCCCGCATAATAATAATAATAATAATAATAATAATAAGAATAATAATAATAATAATAATAATAATAATAATAATAATAATAATAATAATAATAATAATATAATAATAATAATAATAATAATAATAATAATAATAATAATAATAATAATAATAATTTTATTGCACAAAAGAATTCAAAGTACAAGAAACGGGCCTGTCAGAACCACCAATGGCTTGAAGGACTTGGCCCGGCAAAATAATAATAATAATATTAATAATAATAATAATAATATTAATAATAATAATTGGTTTTGGGTCAAAGGAAATGGCGCAGTACCTGTCTCATATATCTTTGACACCTGAACCGCGCCGTAAGGGAAGGGATAAGGGAGGGAGTGAAAGAGGAAAGGAAGAAGGAGGTGCCGTAGTGGAAGGCTCCGGAATAATTTCGACCACCTGGGGATCTTTAACGTGCACTGACATCGCACAGCACACGGACGCTTTAGCGTTTTTCCTCCATAAAAACGCAGCCGCCACGGTCAGGTTCGAACCCGGGAACTCCGGATCAGTAGTCGAGCGCCCTAACCACTGAGCCACCGCGTGCTTTGTTGCTTGTCTCTTTGTGCACAAAGCAAACTCAAAACACGCACACAACAAATAGCAAACGAATAAAAACAGCAGAGCGAGAAGCACAAGCACGTGTGTGTCGATGCGGCTGCTGAAAAGAGTTCAAGTCCTTTCTTAGCAGTGTGGATGTCTTTAGTCATAGCCTCCTCTACGGTTAAGTGCACTGTAACGCAAAATTAACCATTAAATAAGATAAATTCGATAATTTTTTACGTTTTAAAAACTAAAAAATTGCGTCAATTTTTTATTCTTTGAGCTCGCTAGCTGGCGCTGCCGTCTGGGTTGCTCCATTAAGCAACTTTAAGGCCGCTGACGGCCGCCTTTATTGCTACGGACCTTTATCGCAAAGGTCTCGACGCTTCGCCGTGTAGATGCGCGTCACGCGCCTTTGGGGCAAAGGACCTTAATTTCTAAGGCCTTACAGGTGCCCGTGTGACAGGGGTATTAAATTCATTGTAAAAACGTGATGCAGAACGCTATAAACGACACATGCCATGGTGAGGAGGATGTAAGGCATGGCCGAGGACCGAGAAACGCACAGGCTAAAATAAAAGAGTAACTCTTTGTTAACGCATGGTTTATGCGTCCGGCAGGTAAAGCAACACACAAACCACTGCGGTGTGCAAGACTACCTGCGCGCCCCACTCGGCAAAGAAGGGTGAAGTGCACGCACACAACAAAGAGGAAGCGTCGCGGCGCGGGCCTCTGGCGAGTATCATGTGTCACGCATCAGCGGTGCGCGCCGACGTTCGCGCTCCCACGGTTAACGCACACCACTTAGTAGACATACGCTGGTTGGCGTTAAGACAGCGGGCGCAAGAGTAAATGACATGGGCTAAGCTATGCGGTGTACGCTAGACCTGCAAACCACTTAGGTATTATTGCCTAATGTTCGGTTATTATCACCTCCTTACTGGCTTTATAAAATAACAATGCGTTTCGTCGACAGACGAAAACCAGATGAATTCCAATCGCTTCACATTTTGAACCGCTGTAAAGGTATTGGGTCTCCATTCAAAGCTGCGTTCGAACACAAGGCAAGGAGCGAGAAGAAGTTGCCCACCAGGAAAGCGACGCATAGCCGCCATCTACACCTATCTCCTGCACGTCCGTTGAAATCACGGCCTCTTCGTCGATATCCGTGACCGAAATACCCCCCCCCCCCCCCACACACACACACCACTAATCGCTGTACTGCCTAGCTTACGAGATCCTAATGTTACGGCAGAAGAGGCGGCTATTTCCCTTGCCATCATTAACACCAACGCTGACACTATACTAAGCGACTCTAAATTCGCCATACGACATTATGCGAGGGGCAGAATTTCTCAGGCAGCAATGAACATATTGGGTCAAACAAAAATCTTACAACTATTGAGTTGATATGGGTCCCCGCTCACTCGAGGAACCCTGGTAACGAAGCAGCACACATCAAAGCTCGAGTATTCGCCAGCCGAGCAGGGGACGCGGTAGTTACTGAGAGTTTCTCGAAGGATGGCCTAGCATCACATCACGACATTACTAATCATTTTAAAATAGAAAGGAGGAGAAAGACCTTAGATAAGGAGGTCCTGGGTGAACTTAAGCACCTACTTATCGCAGTTACTTATTCGTCTTAACTGAATAAAGGTTTAAGAGCGTCGGGTCCTCTCATCCTTACGGGAAAATTATTTCAGCAGCAAGCTACATGTTGGGTAAAACGAAACATCGTGGTGCTCTGCGCAGTTGAATGTAAAAACAATGCCTTTATTGCTTGCTCCGAAGCTCAGCCGTGGCTCTCATACTATCTATGGTGCACCGTACGTGCTAAATAAATACACTGATTGCCAATAGGCGCGAAGAAGACACGGAGGAAGTTCTGGAGAGAATAAAACAACGCCGGTGGTAATAATAACAATAATTGGTTTTAGGGGAAAGGAAATGGCGCACTATCTGTTTCATCTATCGTTGGACACCTGTACCGCGCTGTAACGGAAGGGATAAAGGAGGGAGTGAAAGAAGAAAGGAGGAAGAAAGAAAGAAAAGACGCAGGTGCCGTCAACTTCGTTGCGGGGCCGCTAGAGGCGCCCTGCGCAGGGGGAGTAAATGAGGGAATGCGAAGGGCAGAAGCGGCATGAGGTTTCTTTGGCATCTAAGCGACGCACTCTTTCCACTAGTAAGTACGGCTGCTGAACTGATTCTGAACTGTTTCTATTGCGATTATTATTTACAAACCTTTTATTAGCTTTTTTCCTGTTCGTGTCGTCTGCATGCCTTTGTGATGTGCGTTGAGGAGTGTTGATGTTAGATACCAAACGCCAATCTCGGAGGCTCGTCTGAACGCCGTAGCATCCGGAGCGCATCAAAGGCTTGCCTGTTCACGCCAGCATGATCACACCATGACGCTGCGGTAGATGCGGTTTTGTTTTAGTGATGCCAAAACTGGTCATAATGTATAAAGTTGTAAATAATATATTTTGTAGTGTTCCATAATATGTTGAGCTTCCTGCCATTACAAATAATATTTAATAGCTGAACCTTAATCCGAAGAGAAGGAAATACGGAAGCCAGTTTGAATCCTTTCAACAGGGCAGGCGAAATAAGTTAGCAAACATATGCTTACCCATGAGTAGTAGTAAGTGTTTATTAAAATATAATAATAAAAAAGGAAGTTAAAAGAGTTTTGCTAACCCCGGCATCTGCCATCACTGTGGCGGCGGCACCTGAGCTGGGGCAGCGGAAATAAAGGATAGCAGGTAGTATGAAGAAGTGAAATGAAAGAGGCGAGGAGACAGCAAGAAAGGACATAGGGAGTGGTCATATATACACTATTTACAAAGGGTAACAATAAAGTTGTCCAGGTTGTGCGCATGTACAGTCAAGGAGGAAAAAATAAAAATAAAAACACACGCGCACACCACATTGCACACAACAGCTGGGGTGGGGCGCCCAGCTGTTAATCGTCCTAGGTTGTGCACGCGGAACGTTCGGTCACTGCGCGTCACTACCTGGCGCAAAACAGACGAGACGTCAAGCCCGTACCCATGAGCTGAAATTTGATTTTATGGTGTATAATATGGCATATAAATTTGTACCAACTGTTAATATTATATATATGATAAAAATAAGGTCCACCGTCTATCCTTCTGTCATCATTCATGCGATCTTTACAGCTTATTCTGCGACGTCCTTAAATGCCTAACTTCCACTGACATCTCAATACAGTGCCCTTAGCTGCTTCAATAAAGTATGCCGCAGAAAATGCGACGTTAGAAAAGCGACCTCGTAGCTCGGCAGATAAATACCTAGTAATGTTCTCGCGGCATCCACGCTGAAGAGGACAATGTCTGCTCGTATCTGGTTCATCTTATTTGCTGTTTAATAATTTTCATCGCGTAAATAAAAGTGCCCAGTTCTTTCAATGCATACAAAGGCTTCGCTTCCCGGTAAGGGGGTAAACCCTGTTGTTCAGCACCACAACAAGAACAGACCGCACGCAAGATTAAGCATTCAGCGCAGCGCACATTATGCGTCGCCGAGTCAACGAGGAGTCTAGCACGGCGACCACGCAGCGGCAACTCTTCACACCCTAGAGCGAAAATGACATCAGCTAAGCGTCGGGAGACACAGAAAGCGAGATATGCGAGGACAAACGTCGATATCACTTTGTTCCCGCCTGGCGCGCTCCAGGCAGCGTGGAGGCACACAGACGCGAAGCCAAGCCGAAGCCAAAGCCGTGACTCAAGCCACGGAGTCCTCGCTAATGTACACTAGCCCGGCCACCCTCAGGGGGCGGGAAAGACAGTGGGGGAGCCCGGTTTCGCGAACTGAGTACACACGTACACACACTGGGTTTGGAGAGAAGTGTGAGTGCAGGGTTGGAAGAAAATGAATAGCGCTTTGGGAACGCGCAAGGGAAGGGGGTGGGCTTTTTACGGCGAGTTGGTCATAAAAGAGGTGCCTGATAGAGGGCGCCGTAGAAAGGGTACAACATCCAGTGACTCTAGGTACAAGAGCGTGAACGATCACTTTCGATGTTTATTAGCTTTACGCTTAGACTGTTGTGGCTAGCAGTGTTTTCTTTTTGTTTTGGTTGGCGCTGTGTCGTTCAAATCGCGCTCGGGAAGCTCAGATAAAAAGCACGGCTTTGAAAGTGCTGTGGTGCAAAACGCAAGGTAGGATTTTCAAAGTCGGGTTCTTTGTTGCAGCGATTGGCATAGGTGCGCCTTCCCAAGTCCTTGAAAGTCACAAGAAAATCTCATGAGCTGGTTGCTTGGTTGTCACAAATGACGTCATTGGATGTATTACATATCTCTTTGTATAGGTGTTCCAGCTGACACAAGCCAATGGTTAAAAAAAAGTAGAAATAGTACAAGTTGGCTGTAATCAGTACAAAAGAGTATGACTAGTGATTCACCAGAACAACTAGAAGTGTAATTTAATCTGCACTTTATTTGAATTACTTTCCAAAAAACAATCATTCAAATTTTAATCAGCTAGGAACATGGTATCGTTCCCATTCAACGCGGGAATGCTAATGCTAAAGAACGCCAAGAGACATGACAGCTGGGGTGATTTTGGTTTCCATAGCACCATAGCCAAAAAGTTTTTCCGTAAAAAGCACAGAAAAACGAAATCTAAGCTTTCCAGAAAGCTGTTTAGTGCACCTTCAAGGTGACTCGCGCGGTGGCTCAGTGGTTAGGGCGCTCAGCTACCGATCCGGAGTACCCGGGTTCGAACCCGACCGCGGCGGCCGCGTTTCCCTGGAGGTGAAACGCAAAGGTGTCAGTGTGCTGTGCGATGTCAGTGCACGTTAATGATCCCCAGCTGGTCGAAATTATTCTGGAGCCCTCCACTACAGCACCTCTTTCTTCATTTATTCTCTCAGCCCTCTATTTCTTCCCATACGGCGCGGTTCAGGTGTCCGCCGATATGTGAGGCAAGATACTGCGCCATTTCCTTTCCCCAAAAAACCTTTAGGGTCAGGCATTAGGTCAGACTTTTATGAAGAAATACGGGTTACTATTTTTACACACTCTTGCTTCTCAGAGTGCACAATCCCCTTCCGGGTCCATGTTGGCGGATATAGGGATCCCAAGCTCGACCAGGCGGTGCTCTGGAAACGAGCAATCAGCGCCCTCTGGCGAGAATTTCGTAAAGTGGGAGCAGGGTTGGCTGCGTCGCTTCCTTGAAAGGCAGTGCTCGCGCTAAAATAATTTTTTTTTCGCGATATCGACGCTTTTGCTTCGATGTACCATTTTAAATGTGGGCTCAAGAGCTTAGCTGTATCTTGCTGCATTTTCTAAACTAACAGCGATGATCAGCAACGCTACTCAGAGCGAAAACAGCACTCACAGTGCATAATTAAGAATTATTCAGCGCTGAAGCAAAGACGCCTCGCTTACTGCCAAGGCTCTTCAGCTTGGAAAGCCGTTGATGAAAGTGCCTTGCAGGTGTTAATGCCCCCCATATACAAGAATATAGAATAATAATGTAATAGACGGCCGCAACGATGCTTAAAACTAGCGCGTTACGGTACACACACAAAAAGTTAACGTGGCCTCAACACAAGCTTTGCTGACCATTCAAAATAACGGCTACCTCGTTTACTTAACTTTATTATAACCTGTGTTTAAAAAGCGTCCGCGCGTACATAGACGCTCATAATCCAGTTGATGTCGCTATAAATATATATGCTTGTCGCGGCCCATAAGCCCTATACTAACCAGGTAAAGCTAGCAATATCTAGCGGCGCTGTCATGATCTCCCACTAACTACATCTGAAACGAAAAATTCCGTCAAGTGTCACTGAGTTCCATTTCGGACTAGAAAGCACTCCGAAAAACGCAAAGCCCAAAAACGGAGATGCGAAATAAACAGCGCTGAACGCGCGCCGTGCTTCGGGTTTTCGCACTGATAATACAAATAGATCAGGACAAAATAGCCAAGCTCTCCACTCTCCCAACTTCTGCGATAGAATGGTATTCAGTTCAACCTATCTACTAAAGACGTGCATTGCCTTTCGCGCGCTCGGAAATCATCGCAGCTCGTTCGCGCGCCCCTCCAGCGGGCGAGTTCATCGCGGGCAGTGCGAATATATATGTTAGTTAATTCGGTCGCGGCGGTCGAATTTCGATGAGGCAAAATGCTAAACGCCTCTGTACCGTGCGATGTCAGTGCACGTTAAAGAATCCCAGGTGGTCGAAATTTCCGCAGCATTTCACTACGGCGTCCCTCATAGCCCGAGTCGCTTCGGTACGTTAAACCCCCATAAACCAAACCAAACCACAACAAACCTAACCATTTATGTTAAAGGTGTACCTACGGTTACTAGCACTGGCACGCGATGTGGATTGAGCTGACACTACTGCACAGAAAACACTAGACTCTGCTGACTGCTACTATCCACGCTTTGCGCCTCTGTTTTTCGTACCACTTGCCTCGGAAGCGACGAAACTTTACAGGACGTGCCTGGCTCTCTGTGAATTGTGCACAGTGTTGTGGCACTCTAAATACAGAACAACAATGACTTCCGGCATAGTGCGAAGACGAAGAAGTGGATGCTATTGTCAAAAGTGAGAGAATATTAGTGGTGAAGCCCGTTTGACCCGGCTAAACAAGTATCTGCTCACCTGTAACAATTTCGCCTCTCGCCGCCAGAGGATAGAGGCGGCGCTGCCGCTGCGCGGGCGAACTTGAGCTTGGATTCCTTATAGGCTTTATACGCAGGTAGAATGGTGACACGTTGTAGATAGTCCTACGGCGGCTGAGAATCATTGATTGATTGATTGATTGATTAAATGATTGATTGATTGATTGATTGATTGATTGAGTGGATGGGTAGATAGTCCTACGGCGGCTGAGAATCATATAGTGATTGATTGATTGATTGATTGATTGATTGATTGATTGATTGATTGATTGATTGATTGATTGAGTGAGTGAGTGAGTGAGTGAGTGAATAAAAGTGGGTGGGTGGGCGGGCGGCCGGGCGGGCGGGTGAGGAATGAGTGGGTGAGGAAGTGCTCAAGTGAGTGGGTGAGGGAGTGCGTAAGTAAGTGAGTGAGTGAATGAGTGAGTGAAAAACTTTATTGTCGCAAACGGCTATTCATAGCACCCATGCCCACTACCGAATATTATAAGCTCTAGCATGGTGGGTCGTCATCATCATAATCGCTATTACAGTTTTAAGTAGGCAGATTTAGTGCCTGCTGATGAGAGTGACACTATGCTGACGCTCCATAAATGCAAGAATTACAATGATGGCTTGCTTTATCTTGAAGGCTCAGGGAATACCACCCTCGTGCAATGACTCGCCCGCCGTTTTAAGTTAGTAACATTACACCTTTACATGGGGATCGCGGTAAGAGCTGGCTAAACTCGCGACGCCGTCCTAAAAGGACCCGGCGTTGTTGTCGGCGGTGAGGCGATCCCCGTGGGACCAGACTCCGCGGCGGAGCGGCGACGGAAAGTCGAGCTCTTCTGCCGAGCCACCGCTGTGGAGAGGGGCAGAGTGGATGGAGGACTCGATGAAGAGGGCACCTGCACGGTCCTCACTCGGAGTCTCGTGGGCCCGACGATCGGCGCGAGCGGTCTCCTCGCGTTTCACCGACAACACCACTGCGGGGACCGAATGACGCCGTCCCGCGTCTGGATGCCGCCTTGGCCGCGTCACTGGCGGGAGTGGAGGGCCGTGGCCGAGTTCTTGCAGTCCTGGAGCTGCCGCACCAGGCAAGTATGCAAAGGCAAACAGATGACTTTGAACCACCTGCGGAGCTTAAAAACCGTGTACGGCACTAAAGACAGGTGGCACAAGTGACGTAGACAGGGGAACTTATGGGCTGTCCAGCGTACAACGCGGAAAGGCGTGTGTTGTTCGCTTCCCTCAAGAATGCAGGAGCCCCTCACAGTTCCCTTCGGGACATTGCCTATCCCGCGCGCACGTCAGTAGTGCAGAAATAATTATCCACGCCTTCTTTTTAAAGTTCCTACTGGACTCGGATTTGGACTCCATATGGTGATAGCAGGAGTTGACTATTGACTGCTTTAGGTGATTGTATTTAGAGCCGTGCAGATCAATCAGGTCTCAGGTGTGTGCCTGATTTGTGGACCATATTAAGCACTTAGGTGTCGCTACGGTGAAGCAATTGCCGGCATAATCCGCAAGGCTAATCCCACCAGTAGCTGCAACAACCTTAACGTCAACCTCAAGCAGCCAGAAGCAGTTTAGCGCATTAGCAACAATTATCTCCAAACTCTGGAGAAAAAATTCTTATTTGCTCATTTCTTCGCCTTTATGCATTGTTGGAAGTCCTCTTCTTTTCTCGCCTTGGGTCATCTGTGGCGAGAAATGTGAATTTCAAGGAGCTCGACTTCCGTACTGAAAGTGAGCGCCTCAATGAACATTGACGACGAAAGAGAACACAAAGACTTCCAGCCATAGCGAAAAATAGAGACAGGTGTTCATTCACTACTGTTCATAGATGTCAATTGCTACTGCGTTCGAGTGTCTATGCTTCGTTTTGTTCCTGTGCCCATGTACGTACTTCGTCCTCTATGTGTAGTGTTGCACGTAGTATTCAGGGTTCAAAACCGACATGGTGGTGGTGATGAAAAATTTAATGAACACAGGGGAGTTTAGGACACGCAGGTCCTTGGGCCCCCGCACGGCCCCACTGGCTAACTTGCATCCCGCCCTACTTTGAAGTGTGTGTGCGTCTCTGCTCACCCCAGCGAGCCTTTCACCCATTACGTACTGAAACGTTGCAGTATATCCTGTTGGTGCCGATCGCTGGATTTAATAGCCGGGTAGGAACTGGGGCGCGGGATGGTGCTTCGAGTGCCTACGCTTACGTAATATATAGGCCAGCGTAAGTTTGGGTGGTTAGTGAATGGTGCGTTACTACAAGCCAGCTGCGCAAGCAGAATGCAAACAGGGGGTTCTGTTATCCTAACGGATCATTCCTAAGTGAAGCGCGTGCGCTGATATGCCCTGTTTCGAGCTTGGCTCACTCGGAAAATATTGGATCTTCAGTCTTTCATGTGATCTGGGGTGTCGTAATTCGAGGTAAGTGTCAGCCCAGGTCGGCTACTCTTCGCTCATCTTCACTACCGAGTGTACGGGGACATGCGACACCTTGATTGGTCCCCCTTCTCACAATGCAAACGGCCTACTCAGCAAGAAGCATCGCATTCGCACATTGATGTATGCCTCTCTGAAGTGAGGCACTCAGGAATTTCGCCTCTGCTCCTGCTTCTGAAGGTGGCGCTTTGGAATCGAGCAATCAGCGCCCTCTTTGGCGCAGATTTCAAAATGCAGGAGCAGGGTTCGCAGGTCGCTTCCTTGCAATGCAGTGCTCTCACGGAGGTGTGTGTTTCGTTTCGTGATTGACACGCTTTTGCTTTGCTTCTGTGCACCGTTTTTAGTGCATGTTCAAGAGATGAGCTGCGTTTTAATTAGGAACCCCACGGGTCCTATGCGTCGTCGGTCATAAAATTCGCCCATTGGCTCGAAGCAAGTGACGTCAGCAGTTAGGAGCATTTCCATTGGCTGAGGGGAGTGGCATCACCAGACTAGAGAACTCACATGAGCTGGAGGGAACCAGAGGGGACGTCACTTCCGGTAAAGGCGCCAAAAGCTGCTAATGCTATCGCAGATAATGGTATTTGGTTTTCCTGTGAAATAGTTTGCTGTATGTTCTAAAGCAACTGCATAACTTATCAACGTTAATCAGAGCAAGAAATAATTCACAGCGAACAAGAAACATTTGTTAAGCGCTAAATCGAATAGGCTGCGCTTATTGCCAAGACCATTCAACGTACACTTAAAGGGCGCAACAAAGTGCCTTTCAGGTGTGCTGTCACCTACACTACACGCATTATAAAAGGCGAGCATAGTAAAGCTTAGGTTGCAAAATATGGGGTTTAACGTCACGAGGTGATACATGGATGATGAGGGATGGCGTAGTAAAAGCCTCCAGATTAATTAATGCCACATGGGATTCCTTAATGTACGCTGCGATCGCACAGCACACGGTCGTCCTTGCCTTTCGTCTCAATCTAAATACGGCTGCCCCAGTCATGAATAATAAAGACTGAACATTTGGTGAACATTTATATAGCTGATTGCTGGTTATTTTACTGCCCTCATAAATCAGCTGCCGCTGATTCGCTTCACACCCTACTCATCAGGTAAAGCCCGCAATATTTGCCTAGATGCGCTATCATGATTTCACACTAACTACAGACGAAACGAAAATTGCCGCCAGGGTCGTGGAGTGCCGCGTTGGAATAAGAATGCACCGCGAAAACCACGAAGCAAGAAATGAGAATTAAACGAGAGACACACAGCGGTGAAAGCGTTTTGCTTTTCGACCTTTGTTTCGTGTTTTTTGCTTGTAATTAGAAATGGGTCACAACAAACTGGCTCAGCTCTCCACCCTGTTTACCTTTGCGATACTATCATATTCATTTAGACATGCCTACTACAGACGTTCATCCCGTTCGAACGAACTAAATACATTACGGCTCATTCACTTATTCTCTGAGCGAGTCGGTAGTGGGCTCTTTTAGCTTTCCGCTTAGCCTCAGAGGTGTAGTCCTACGCGATGACAAATAAGCCAGTACTACTGCAAAGAAAACACCTGACTTTGCGAATCTCTGCGATCTATGCTTAATTCTTTATTCAATGACTACTTCGCCTAGCGCAAAGGGGCTGCTCCTGTGGGTTACAATGTGGAAAAAAAAACTACATTTCCTTGCGTCTCTACTTCGCGCACCACTTGCCAGTCTTCGCGAACAAAATAGCTAAAGAACAGACAATTATTTCTCGGCCACTCGCCGCCTTGACTCTGCACTGCACCGATTTTCACAATCCAGGTGCACTTCCGGGGCGTTAAGCCTTGCGTACCACACCACACTACACTACACTCCACGACATTACACAACAGAACCTACAATACAATACAATACCATACCACCACACTACACCGCACGTCACATCACAACACAACATAGCACGACACGACACAATATATACCATACCTTACCATGTCATACAATGCCATACCATACCAAACCATAACGTACCTTGCCGTGCCATACCATACCATACAATACCATACCATACCGTGACGTGCCATACCATACCATACCGTACCGTGCCGTACCATACAGTACCATACGATACCATGTCATACCATACCATAACATACCGTACCGTGCCGTGCCATACAGTACCATACCATACATACCATACCATACCATACCATGAAATGCCATAGCATACGATACCACATTACTTGACTGGCAGTTAACGCGTGTCTTCACGAAGAAGAGCTTGTGGCCTCATTTGAAGACGCGAGCACTAAATGTGGGCCGTTTCAGTAGCATCCTGCCGCGAAGTGGTTATGCGTAAGCGCGCGGCTTTTTTACTTCAAAGGACGGGCACAGCCTCGAACTCATTGACGTGTCCCGGATTATCTGAACACGTGTGCTCCGTAGGCCGAGGATAAGGTCTTGAGTGGGTTTGCGGAGAAGGAAGTTTCCAGCAAGCCTCTTGTGGTCGTCGGCAGCGGACGGGCACTGGCGAGCCCGGAGGAAGCCTTTATCTTATCTTCATTTCGGCCCCATGTAAATAGGGTCATGTCTCTCCTCTCCTTTTCCCCTACCTTCCCCTCTTTTTCTCAGTGGGTTCTCCTGTAGTCCATCAGAGTTTAAGATCCTCTTAGTAGGCAGCTGTTTCATACTGCTGGAACCGAAGATGCTTGGCCTAGTCTGGCGTAAAAACATTTTTTAAGGCGAAAGCCTTTAATGGCTCATACTCGCGCGTCCGTTGTAACGCTGTCTTCCACGAATAACGCGGCAACTAATCAGGATAGCAGAAAACGAATGGCAGCATCAGAAAGAGGGGACAAAATGTAACCCCCACCAAAGTTTTGATGACTGTAGAGTGATTATTAATAAGTATAGCCAATTATAGCGAAAAAACAAAGAAAACAACCAAATTGTCGATATAGCGCGGACGTAGATATAGCGACGGGAGATGGTGACTTCACACCCGAGTTGAAGTCACACATGGGAACGGCGTGCGCGCTGGTGGCGCCACCTGCTCGCCACCACCAGAGAAGCCAGAGAAGAAGAAGGCCAGGGAACCAGACCGCAAGCGCCAACAACGTCGTCTAGATCGAAAGTGTGGCAAAGTAGAAGAAGCCTTTGCGAGTGCCACTGGTATGGGAAGCTGCGAAGCTAGAATCGCAGTCGACAAGGCCAAAGGCTTTCGCCTTGCCGCACTTTAAATTGCCAAAGTGCTGCCATAACTTCTTTTAACGAGTAGACTAGTGTAAGTTATATTGCAGTTTTTGGCTTTTTTTCTGCAAAACGTTCGCAATCACATACCTCCGTCGTATCATACCCAACAATTTTGTAAAAACGCATTCTTTAACGGGAAAGAGTTTATGAACGCAATTTTTTCATGCATTGAAAGATTCCTCAGTAACAATCAATATAACCACAGACCTCCTGTGAGCAGGCTTGCATTTTTTTGCTATTAACGTTTTTGGTATCGTCAAGAACATTCCCCATTGGTTTTCTATGGCGGACTTAACTGCTCGATGCGAGCGGTGGGAAAACTTTAAAAGAAAAATTTTTCTGCGCATTGGAGGAAAGGACCATTACCTTCAGTATTTCCGTAACACTAGCTTACAATATTGCAATGTTCAAAGTTTTTGCCGAAGACTTGTGTCTGCTGTCCTTTGGCGCTGGCATGCTGTTTGTCGGGCCATTATTGCATGAAGAGACATGGCCGTGACGTCAGTAGACGCGAGTTGTAGCCCTTCCGAAACGACTTTCCTTCTGCACCTGGCCAATGATTCCTGACCGCAGCGGTGTCCTAGTGGTCTGACCATCCGCACAGTGTGCACAAGGTGCTGGTTTCGATCCTCAGCGCCGCCCCGTGCCCATCGGCTCTACTATGGGCGCAAGCCTTACCCCAGCCTGTCGCTTTTCGTCCAAGCTGTCCTTGAACCATTAAAATTCAGTTATAACCATTATAAGTGATTCCTAGGTTTCGCCTACTGGATTATGACCAGTCAGCACACCGTAAAATCACTGCCATATACTCGTCGCGCCAGCCCCATCCTATCTGCCTCTGTTCGTCTCAAAATATAAGCCTGTCACCGCTGACATTATGTCAGAGGAACGCGAAAAAGGGCGAAGCGCATGGAAAAGAGAAGGATATAGGTGGAAGGGCTGCAATCTCCTAATGGTCACGTGACCTCGAGAAATGTGGACGGCCTGCAGCGGACACCTTCGCTTACAATAACGGATAGAGTTCCGTAGCCGCCTTCAATAACAAGTAACGTCTTCAGGTAAGGAAATCTGTCTGATGAGTGGAAGCTTGCTAATTTGATTCCTGTTCAAATCTAAGGTTCGACGAAATCTCGTCTGGTCGGGTGAATACATTGGCGGAAATAATGAAGCGCCGACCAAAAGGTGTTGTCAAGATGGAAGGACGTTTCGACTTCCACAGTGAACAAGACTTCCGTGTGGAAGTCGAAACGTCCTTCCATCTTGACAACACCTTTTGGTCGGCGCTTCATTATTTTCGCCAATTGATTCCTGTTCATAAGCAAGGATCGAAAAAATAGCTTAAAACAGCACAGGCTAATTTCTATAATATGTGGTGATTAAAAACTAATGAATCATCTAGTATATAGAAATCCGAGAAAACATCTAAACATGCATAATATTTTCTACCCAGATTAGCGTGATTTTTGTGTTGGATTTACTTGCGACACTGAATCAGCCCAGTTCCTCTTCGACCTAACAAATGCATTAGGTCAAGGCACCGCACTTGGCTGCTTATTCGTAGACATCAGAAAAACATTTGACAGGGTTCGTCGTTATTGTATAGTGCATAAACTCCAACGTCTAAATCTTTTTGCTCTTGTGATGGATTGGTTAAAAGATTACTTAAAAAATCGCTGACATATTGCCGTGGTCAGTAGGTGTTGCGCATCACCTGTTCCATTCGCTTCCGGAGTATCGAAAGGGCCCGCTTTAGGATCTTAGGGGTAGGTAAATCTTGAGCGGAGTCGTCTTCATGATCGGACGGCTCTTCCGGCTCGCGAACACTTTTGATGTCTTCATCGCTTCGTTCCTCGTGGACAATCACGTCCGCGTCAGCGTCGAGGAAATCGTCCAGCGCTATGTCAGCAGGGACGTTTCCAGCTTCCTGGAGCGATTTCCAAGTAACGTCAATCCCCGGAGTCGATGACGATGGTACACTTTCCGCGGCTGCAGTCGTGCTGGTCGCCTTGCTGTCGACAAACCCGGCGTGCTTGAAGCAGTTGCGGATCACGCTGCACCGTGTTGCTCTCCATGCCGCAGCCATCATTTCTAAAGCCATGAAAAGATCGACTTTCGTCTCCCTACCAGTGTCGGTGTTCAGGAGAAGCCGCTGGATCAACCTCTCCCGGTAGGAAGACTTCATGCTCCGGATGATGCCTTGGTCCAGGGGTTGAATGACTGAGGTACAGTTCGGCGGGAAGAACTTCAGCTCCACACTTGACAGCTTGACGTCGTCAATGCGGTGCGCTGAACAATTGTCCAGGAACAAACAAACCTTTCGATTTTGTCTGCTCATGTCGCGGTCAAGTGCCACCACCCAGTCAGCAAAAATGGCACGGGTCATCCACGACCGGCTGTTTGCCACGTACTTGACAGGTAGGCTCCTGTTCCCCTTGAAGCAGCGCGGTTTTGCACTTTTGCCAATAACTAACGGGGGGCGTTTGTCAGATGCATCCACATTTGTGCACAGCAGCACAATCACTCGTTTCTTGCTACGTTTGCCTCCGTGGCAACGCTGCCCTTTAAAATCAAGCGTCTTCGCTGGCAGCATCTCATAGAAGAGGCCCGTCTCGTCTGCGTTATAAATATCAGACGGAGCGTAACTGCTCATTATGTCAGTCATGTTGTCCGCCGCCCATGCTGATGCGCCGTCAACGTCCGCAGATGCCGATTCACCGCACAAAACCTTGCCGACGATGTTATGCCTTTCTTTAAAGCGATTCAGCCATCCTATGCTTGTCTTAAAGTCGTTCAGCCCTAGCAAACAAGCATAATTTAGGGCCTTCTGCTGTACAATTTTACCGCTCAGGGGCATGTTTGTTGCTCGCGTATCGACGAACCAAGCATAGACAGCCTTGTCGAGCTCTTCATACGTTGGTTGCGTCACTTTCTTGAGCTGCGCTGAAGTGCCCGATGAAAGTGCCTTCCTAATGCTTTCCTTATTCTTCAAAATCGTCGATAGCGAACTCGGCGCGATGCCAAAATCTGCGGCAATAATTGCCTTCTTCTTCCCGCTTTCCGCTTCGGCGATAATTCTATCCTTTTCTTCCATTTAAATAAACTTCCGCTTCTTCGTTGGCGGCGACAGCAGAGGCGATCGACGAGATCAGACTGCAGCGAGAGATCGACGATCAACACACACCGACACACGAGAAAATGGCGGCAAGGGCTGCGGAGAAGGCGGGGAGGGGAGGCTGGCGACTGGATTTGGATTCGTCTTTGGCCCTCGTACGGCCGGCGGCCTTCGCACGGCGCCAACAAGTCCCCTCGCTGCTTCCCTATGACGAATAAACCGACTCCCAACCAAATTTTTTAATAAAGAATACATGAAAATGTAATAAACATGCATTCCGTGCATTATTTAGCTGCTTCAAGCCACTGCTTTAGCAGGAAATAATCTCGTACAGCACCCAACTTTTGAAGAAAGGCGGGCCACTGACCGGTGAAGGCTCGCGAAAAATTCGTAGAAGCGAATGCGTGCTCACAAAGTAATTCGTTTTCGAGGGAATTTTAATACATTAACTCCTATGGGGAGTTCGCGAGGAATGAAAAATACTTCGTTGTGGCGAAAATTTCGTTGAAGCGGCATTCGTTGTGCCGGGATTCAACTGTAACTAATGAAACTCGGTGGTTCTAGCAGTCCTATTTCTCTCGTTTCTTCTATAGAGTATATTTAGGTGATAGAATACCTTTTCCTCGAGCTTTTGCCAGTCGGTTCAGAAAGCTATCTTTGCCACTTCAACCAAGCCGCCGGCAGGGTGGCCCGGTGGAATTTGCAAAGCTGTCCAGTGAGCAATATGGCGACGCCCACGGAGCGCATGTCGAAGCAAGAAAGCACACTCATAGGAAAACTTAAATATCCGTGTTCAAGGACATATATGGCTTGATAATCACGTGATCGTTAAAAATTTAACTCCAGCCAGAACTTCGTCCCTAAGTCAGACGCCTACAGCCGTACTTGGCGGGCAGCTTATTATGCCTCGTGTCAGGGCGTAACGTCGAAGCTAGGACATGCAGCTCCCGACCGCGTTCTTGCGAGACCTGCGATATATATGTTACAACACCCATTCTCCAACGAGACAGGGGCTCTTATCTTTGGAGGCTTTTCCCCTCCTTGTCATAAACGCAGTGGCTAGCCTCTCGTGTCGTAAACTAAGAAGCGGCTCCATCGACCAATCGCGTCGCACTTCCGGCCCGAGACGACCGGAAGTAATCGAGCCTCCCTGACCAATAGCGCATCGCCGTCGCCGCTAGGAGGCCAACGCTACCTTCTCCCCCTTTCGGCACCGCACTCTCTCCCCTACCGGTTTCGACGCGCACGAGAATTGACTGTCTCTTCTTCGCGGTCCGCCGAGAACCGCGTCCGTTCCGTTGGTGTCGTTCGCCTTGTCGGAGGAAACACTTTAGCGAAAGTCGTAAAAGCGGCAAGTGCCGCCGCTTGTCCAGCCGCTCGGACATCTTGGAGGCCTTCACGGCGCCTGCACGCTGAAGAACAACGCGGTGGCGCTAGTGAGGCGAGATAGCGGAAGGGTGGGAAGGACGGAGTAAGAGCGTGCACTGCCGAATCCTTACCGCGCCTCCTCCTCCACCCTCCCTCTCATTAAATCTGTGCAGCACTGTTGAAGCCGTGAGGCACACGTGGGAGGACAAAAAACGTGGAAAGCGGGAGGGGGTCTTAAGAAAGAAACAGTCTTGAAAACTTCGTGCGAGTCAGTTTTGCTAACAGAGCGATGAAACGGGTCGCATTTGAACATTTGAACTCGAAATTATTTTTTATGCATTTCGGTCTCTTCATCCAACATGAACTGAGTCGTCATAACATGCGTCTTAGAGGAGGCCCCAGATTTGCCACGAGGTGTTAGCGATAGAATTTCTGAACAATCTTTTTTTAAGTCGACGCGTAAGAGATACTAAGCGGGAAGGTTTTAGAATTCTATAGTGATATCCCCTGTCATACCCGCGCGATACTCCGCACGACGAGTCGCCGGGGTATGGAATATATAGTACGCCTTGTAGTCTAAGATAGAAACTTCAAATTCCGCACATTTGTTTTTACTTGTCTCCCTTTATCGCAAATGATGACAGTCACTAAATGCCTTCCCCAGCGCCGCCGGGCACCCACCGGTGATACAATAGGTACAAGCTTTCCCCTGGTCTGTTGCTCGGCTTCATTTAGGGTGGAATGCTTGGGAAATGGGTCTTTGACCCCGCCTTGAGTAGAAGAAAAAACCTTGTGCCATGGCGCTCTTTGGCCACAGATTGCCCTTGCGCCATGAAAATGCGTCCTCATTATCAGTTACTAAGTAATTTAATGGTTTTTCTCTTTTTTCAAGACTTACGCCGTAGCTCGCAAGAAACGGAAGGACCAGTTTTTCGCTATAGCATATATGAGCTACACAATGAGCTAGGTTAGGATTAGGTTTGCGGGACACTTCACTGCCACTGCGTTAATAATTTCTCCTTGGCACACCCTATAATTTATAAACGATGCGTGACGAATACTTGCGTTTATTATTATCTTCTGCCTTTCATCCTCTATGTCTCTTCCATAATGAGGTGGTCAAAGGCTTCCATCCAAACTGACACATTTGACCCTCCCTTAACTTCTTCGTAACCCAACCTAGCCTAAGCCTATCTCGCGATTCGTTTGACGCCTGCTTTGATCTCAGAGTGCACTGCAGGTTCAGCCAGCCATATGCTCTTAGAGGTGAAGAGCAGACGCCATTTGCTCCTACAAATATCTGCCGGGGAGGGACGTACTCTACGGCTCTCACCTGATTGGCTGGTACGAGCTCTAGCTGTTCCAGCGCTGCACGTATTTTTCGACGCGAGCCGTAGATACGGCTTGCGACCCCTCGCTGTTCGCGTCATCATGTTTCTTGTTTTGTTTCATCCGGATTTTATTGCCGCCGGCCAGGGCGCCGGTACTCCCCGTTTTACAACCCTTTCTTTCGTCGGTTGATCGCCCTTAAAGCCTGCTGTATTCCTTTCGCTCTTATTTATTTCTTTTTTTTTCCAGCCTGCTTAATGTTGCCTCGCGTTCTTTACGAGCTCTCGGCATCGATATGGTGGTTCGGTCGCCTTCGGTCGTTCGAGCGGTTGTCCCCTGCGATGTGCGTGGAGAGGGCTCGAAATATAAGCGGGCCGGGTGAAAGCGAAAATGTCAGGGGAGTTTATTATGCCGCTGCCTTGCGAGCAAGGAGCAAAAAAACAGACTTGGAAATGAACTTGGTGGTCAGTGGTACAAAAAAGATTTTTATTGTCGACAATGAATGATTTGAAGAATCCTTTTTTTATTTTCGTCTACGCAAGTACTACCGGAATCAGTTGAAAAGCGGAGAAGACAGAATTGATACGCGATTAGCAAAACGAGAAGTTCTTGGTTGAGGAAGACTGAATACTAGCGCAGTTGATTTTAACTGCCAAGGCACGAAGACTGATCTTTGGAAGTGCAAATGGCACCTGGCTGTATTTCTTCTCCGACCGCTAATTTTTTTTTCGCATTCTACGCGTAATTCGGAGATCGTGGGTTCGGTTCCCACCGGCGGCATGTGGCTGTTTTTTCTTCTTTTTTCTGTTTATGTAATCAATTATCTTAAAGCAATGAAATGGATTAATAATCACCATTCATCAATACACACAAATAAATAAATAATAATAATAAAATATACCCCTATGTCCCTTGGTTTCTGTGGCTGTTGGCTTCTCTGATATACTCGTATACCTATATAGTATGTTATATACACATGTGGCGCTACATTGCTCACATTTTCACTTACTATGGCTAGTCAGGTATGAAATTTTTTCTGCCTACTTCTTTATCGCGCACTTCTTTTTAATCATTCAAATGAGCATGGCACGGAATAAACAGGACTAAATTGAATTGACCCTTAATTCCCAGAAAGGCTAAGAACAGGTTCCAGATGAAAAAATTGGATGTCAGCTTGAAAAGTCGCGAACATAAACCAGAAAATGTGCCAATGAAGAGTTATTTTTAGTAGCCTGGTCTGTGGATGGCTGGTGAAGCTGGTACTAATGCGACGTTTAGTTTTTGTCAAGAGGCGCTTGTTATCTGGTGCGTTATGTCACAACCAACGCGCACTTTCCCAATGTGAGCGAAAGGGGCCCGGACAGCTTAAACCAGTGGGATCAAGCCGCATGGCACAATTCAGTCAATCAGTCAGTTGTAGTCAGCGCACGACTGCTATTCACAGCGCAGTTCATCCTCGCACGTTTACAGCGGAATTGGTGTTGTAGTAATATAAACAATTGCTTTTCTGAAGATTTTTTTTTCTGTACTAACAAAAACTTCGCGAAGTCTAGCTGACCACAGAAAGAACTGTCGCATGCTTTGTTCACTGAAAAAAAAAAGGCTCAAATGAAATAGAAAAAAATCTGAAATATGCTAGACAAAGGACAGAAAATTTTCCAATTTAGGATGTTTTATTGAAGGTTAAAGCGCCCAACGGCGTTTTAACCTTCATAAGCAGACCACGCGGTCCTGAAAATCAGCGACCAATTGTGTAAGTGAATCACCAAGCACTGATATTGGCCGCCTTTTTCAGGTACCTTAACGCGCCCCTAATATTTCTTTGGTAGCACAACTGAAAATGCACAGGCCTGGGCTGGTGCACGATACAGGCACAACACGAACGCTGACTTGCAACTATGTGCGACAAAGCAACGCTGCTGTTTTGTGCGAGAGCTACACTGTCCATGTGCTGTTGGGTCGCCGTGCTGTTTTGCCGCTGTTCTGTTTGGTCGCTATGCTGTTTTTTCCGTGTGCTATTTTTTCGCTCAGGCATTTTTTGTGCGTTGTTATGTCGTGTGCAGTTTTGTAGTTTGCTGTTTCTTCGTTTCCTCGTTGATTTTATATTTTTATTGCTTTAAAAACAAATCCGCCAATATACCAGTCGCGATTTTTAGAAATGAGAATCAGAAAATGGAGTTTCTTTTTTCTCAACCCCGCTGAGCACGTGTCAGCTAGGCGAATCGGGCGTCACTTAGTTTTGATCTGAGTTTCGCCGACGAGTGCCCCGAGTTTTGTACGTACAGCCTTTCTCAAAAGTGTAGATACCAGTGGATTGCCCTCTGCGATGTTCTGAGTGGCTCGTTATGCGTCGCTAGAGCGCCAAATCTCTTGAAGATGAGAGAAACTTTTATTACTTACCCCTCCTAAATGCAGGACGTTCACGGATGCTACAAGCGCCCTTCTAAGGCCTTAAAATAAAACTCTTTGAGCCGTTTACATTAACAAAGGTTGCGCATTAACCGTGTGTGATTGGAGGCAATACGGCCAGTAACAACTCAGCAGTGATGTTCCTCGATGCTAAGGAAAACGAAACTTTGCACTCCGCTGAGCAATAACGCGGGAAAAAATGACGTTTGTTTCGCTGTCCTCGATAAACATTCAGAGACATTATTATTGAAGCGGGGATTTATAAATGATGATGATAGGTGTGCTGCCTTTTAGATAACATTTTCCTCCACAGCCGAAGAACGTGGTGGCAATTTCCAGTCAAGGCACAGTACGCCGACCCCTACAAAACTGTGCAGTCCCCCTCCCCCACCCCCCCCCAAAGAAAAACAGTAAATAAAAGCAAAAGCTAGAAACTACAACACAGGACAGGACAGTGGTGGCTTTGCAGGCAGCCTTTCTAAATGCACGCAAGGCACTATACACGCGTCTCGACATTCGTTTCCGACCTGTCGTCGCCCGCTTCGAGAGGGCGTGACGGTCGCGTCCGGTGTCGGCAGGTAGCGCCGCCACCGACGCCTCCTTCTTCTCGCGTCCCGGAACCGGAAATTGACAGCCGTGTCGGCCAGCGCGGGCCCCGCCCATTCCCTCTCAACCCCTCCGCCTACCCCCCCCCCCCCCCCCCCTACCCCCCATCATCCACCTTCTCAGTGGTGTGGCTGCAGCAGCACCACCGGAAGTGTCGGGAACAACACAAATCCCGGAAATACGACCACAAATAAGCCGGATACCCCCTTCGATCGAGAGCGCTTTTAAACGTAATAATAAGCTCAGCCTTCCCACCTCTTCCTCATTTTCCATTCATGTCTGTATTGAAGCCCTGCTCTCCCACTGGGATCGTCTGCGTGAAGTTCTGCGTGTTCGTCTGCTCTTTGGAATCGCCGCCGCCATGATGATTCGTGGCGGGGACTGCGGGGAGTGAGTCATACCTGCAAATCGCAACCGTCTAAATTCCGGCGACAATAACAAAAAGTAAAATGGCTAGAAAACAGCCACGAAACTCTTTATTAGCGTTGACATTTGAATGAGGCCTTTAAGCCGTACGTAGAATAAGTACGCGCGTACCAGTCGCTTACTAAAGGTCGCTTTGAAGCGGCTTCCCTTTCTGTTCTGTCACGGAGATCTGTCAAAAGGAGCTCACAAAAAATGAAGTAATAATAAAAATAAAAGACTGAAAGCGAAAATGCGATGTGGAGAATACGAAGTTGGTCGCGTATGCCGTTGCCGCGAGCGGGATTGCGAGCGTCCGTGATTTCATTCGTTCGGTACACGTTATGCGAAAAGCATTATTGATTTCCAGTCATATCCCTTCATTCTCGGTCGTCACCCATGAGCGGGTCCTTATTGTGCTCCCTCTGTTTCTGTTTCTCTTTCTTTTCATTTCTTTGGTTTCCGCGAGTTAATCGATTTCGACTCGCGCACAAGCTTCGTGAGCGGACTTGTAGTGGCCACTCAACCAAAAGAACGACGCGGTTTGTGACGCCCTCTGCCGGAAGCTTTCAGACACGCACTTTGGCACCTTGCAGCCCGCCGGGGGTGGGTCGGGTCTGCGTTCGATTTCTGCTCTCCGCTTTTTGCGCGGCTCTACAGGGCAAAGAGCTGTCATCGTAGGAGCCCCGCGCGCCGGTGTGGTGCCGTTGTATACGACCGTCAAAGTGGCTTTCAGACGCCTGAATGGCAGCGCTGAGACCTTTTGAGACGTTTTGCTATTCTACTTTGCTCATTTCACGTCTTCAGTCTTTTTAAATGTCTGTTCGCAGTTTTGCTTTGTTTTTGTTTAATGTTTACAAATTCCTCACCTGCACGCCGCGAGTTATATCGTTACAGCTACCATGCAACAGGCCGTTGCAAAAAAAAGCTTTTTTTAGGTTGAATTTGGGGGAGAAGCATGCATGTAAGGTGCATAGAAGAACGGTTCTTCTGCAGCAGATAGGAATGCAAAAACTGTCGCGTGCTTAGATTTAAGCGTCGTTAAAAAATAAAATCAAAACCGGCATTGTTGAAAGTAAAGGGACGCCTAGAACGAACTGAAGTTGGCGTGTGTCGATAGATTTCCGCATTCCAACGACAACATCAACGTTCAGTGGAAATTCAGCTTTTTGAAGATAAGGAAGACGAAAAATAATGACATAGGCGTATCGTCGCCTGCGGCCGTTTTTGCAAGCAAACTTCCGGAACGTCCACGCAAATTGCAAACGCAAATCTCGGAGGCTAGGTTTCACAGCCATCCACTTCTGAAACGGTTATCACGGAGTGCTTTCCGGTCTTGACTATCTGTCGAGATTTAACCGAGTGCCCTGAAAAAAGTTTTCCTTTCTGAGTTCAACGCTTATAGCTGGCATGGCTGACACCACCTACCGCGGGGCGCTGCATCAACTTTCAAATTGACCGCGGCAATTTCTAATGTTCGGCGCACCCCATTGATTCTCTATGGCCTTCGAAAAACGCTGGTGCGGGCGCAGCAAGCTTCTTATAGGTGAAATTTTGCAGTAAAGAGATAAGGTCGGCCTTTATAATCACCATCTCGGTGCAGAACCGCTCATGGCTCTATAGTTTTCTCAATATTACATGTTTTAAACATCACAGTGCAGTTACGCGGTGTTCTTCACTGGCGGACAACAGATGACGCGAGCTGCTAATGACCAGTTTATCAAGGCATGGAAACGCGTATTTTGTCCCGAACAAACGTTGCCATAGCCAGAAATAATTAACTGTGTAATCGGTTTTTACTATGATCAAGAATTGAATGTATTTGCCCTCAGTGTCTCCACAACCTGTAGGTCTCTTTTGTGGTCTTCGTCACATTCATAGCCTGTAATGTATAGTTATAAGGAGTAAGCATCAACATATTAGCGCAGAAATTGCGACCATATACAGTTGTTTCCAGATAATACAAACCGGAAAGAAACTGAAAATTTGTCGGCATTATGTGTGGTGGTAATGAAGGCAGGACTTTTTAGTTTATTTGGTATTTACGGAATCAAAGCTTGCGTTCCGACTAACCGAAAGTTTGAATTAAACGAGTTTTAATTAACGTCAGTCAACTCACTGCACTTTCGATGACAGTTGGGCGCTGGCTTGCCAGACAGTCTGCGGGCACAGATTGTGCGCCATCCAGAGTGTTCCCACTGAAAGCGCACTTGGAGGAATGGTCACAAATTCGCAGCTGTCCCCTCTTCCCCTCCACTTTCCCTTTCCCTTCTTCTCCTTCACCGGCCAGCAACGGTCTCCACTCTTGCTGATGCTATAAAAAGAGCGCATACAGCAGACGTCGGGTCATTTGGACCTCGGACAAATAGGATCCCGGCGCCAAATCTTTCCGCTAGTCCGCGGTTGTTTCCGCCCGTTCCCCTGTCCGGTCCGGAAGGGAATCACCTTTCGGGTGTTTGCCGTGCCAATTCCGAGTGCCAGCCCCTGAGATGCCTGCCTGCCTGTCCGACGGTCGAAAACTGCCTGTCCTGCGGGGGAGGCTGCGGTGCTAGCGCTGACGAACCACCCCAGACCCTTCACCCCCTCACACCCCAATCCGGCACCCACCTACACACACACATGCTTCTCCTGTCCACCTATAAGCAGGAACTTCATCCTTCTCCCAGAGGCCCGTGTGTTTGTCAGAGGCGTCCGCGGGCTTTTGTCGTGGCGTTATTGGAGGGCGCCCTTTTTTCGGCATTGAGTGCGCTGCGATTACTTTTCTCTTTATTGTTGATGCTGTTGTATCTGTCTTCTTGTTTCTTGCCGCGTCAGCCGGGTATCCATCATTGTCGTCGTTTGCCCGGGTCATTTATATTCACGTCAGGCCGTGAACGCTTTATGCTTGGTCACCGAGTGTGTGCGTGTACTGTCCGTTGAGGTTTGAAACACCGGGGTGCTCAGACACCGCGGTCGAGAAGGAAAAGTGTGTGATGAATCCGCTGGCTTTGGTCAGAAAGAAAAAAAAAGGGAAGGTGGGAGGGGAAAGAAGCAAATAATCTTAGAGAATGAACACACATCTGGGATCAGCGTAGGGTACATGATACAAAGTTCGTGTGGAGAACGCCCGAGACCTAAAGTCTGATCACAAGGTTGCATGCTGCAGTTTAAAGTCAAGAGCCTCCCCTCAGCTTACTTCAGGGCTCAGTCCTTGAGAGCAGCTCCCGCCTCCAAACGCTCACTGCTTGAGAGCACCGTTAGAAAACGTCGGTTGCCATCAGGCTGCGTGAACTGAAGTTCTCGGCGTGAGTTGTTTACCTGACCTGTAAGAATAAACTCTGTTATGAATTATTGTTTGCCAGCGCTAATCGGAATTCGTCTGTCGAGTCTCGGTATGAAGTGTTTTTAGATCTCTGTTTATTTTTTCTTGTTTATCCTTGTTCTGGACATGCGTACATAAGTGAAACAGCTCGAAAGAAGAAGCCCGAAGGCGAAACAAAGAAGGGACAGAAAAGAGCGCTGAACTGACAATTGATTTTTATTGAGAAAAACGCGCACAATATATAGGAAGGCAGTGGCAGGGGTAATCAGACGCAGTCAGCGTCACATGGTGTAAAGGGCCATAAAAGCGATAAATGACATAAGAGGGTGAAAAAGCTAAAAGACTATGAAATCTCAAAGGGATGGTAACAGAATGAAAATGTACACTGGATGGCTATCTAACAGTTAGTCACATGCTGTAAAGAGTCACAAAATCGATAAAAATATCAATAACAAGGTGACAAGGATAAAACCGATAAAAAATGACAAAATGAATTGTAGAAAAACTATATACACCGATAAACGTTACAACATGTGGTTCAGAATGCGAAGACCTGTACAACAAAGAAGACGATAAAAAAGCGACACTCAATGATTCGAACACGTGCAGTGAACATTAAAATTTAACAATGATGTTCTAAAAAGCCAAGTTCACTCCCGTACAGTGATTTCGACGCGTCACTGACACTCCCTAAGCCCTTTCTTTTTATAAAGAAGGCTTCCTTAAACTCCCGAGCTACACTGTCTCTGCTTCAATCCAGAAACACTGTTTCACGTAAACGAGGCATGCATTTACAATCTTTGCAATGAAGCGCTAGATTAGATCCAGTACCTTTTTTCAAGTGAACGCTTGTGTTCCCTCAGACGTTCGTTCAAGCACCTTCCTGCGTGTCCGATATAAACTTTGTCGCACGAGAGCGGAATCTAGTAAATCACACCTTCTCTACATTTGACGAACATCTGACGGACATACGTGCCCGTGTCGATCATTGTGATCGTTCGGCGGCAGATGCCTATTACCGTCGAAGAGCGATCTACCCAAAGGTGATCTTCACGTGTGTACTACCAATGCAGTTTGAAGCCCCTGGGAATGATAGTGCGAGAAAATGTCAATGGCTGCGGGTTGATCTGATACAGACGTGAACGAAAAGAAAGAGGATGAGAGAGAAGCAGGAAAATTGACGGCAATTAACGTATTTACTCCCATGTATAGGTTGAGCTGCATTTTCACATTGCGCTTTGCAAACTCGGGGAAACCCGCCACCGTGCCTCAGTGGTTAGGGCGCTCGGCTACTGATCCGGAGTTCCCGGGTTCGAACCCGACCGCGGCGGCTGCGTTTTTATGGAGGAAAAACGCTAAGGCGCCCGTGTGCTGTGCGATGTCAGTGCACGCTAAAGATCCCCAGGTGGTCGAAATTATTCTGGAGCCCTCCACTACGGCACCTGTTTGTTCCTTTCTTCTTTCACTCCCTCCTTTATCCCTTCCTTACGGCGTGGTTCAGGTGTCCAACGATATACGAGACAGATACTGCCCCATTTGCTTTCCCCAAAAACAAATTACTATTATTATTATTAAACCCGGGGACCAACCGCTACGCGGACCACTGCCCAGGTGAGGCGTCAACCTTTCTACGAATTGGGAAAGGAAAAGGAGATAATGACACACTACGGAAAGCCCTGGGTTCTGGTCGTCTTCGAGCACTCGCAACCCTTGCAGCTGACGTCATTGCCCAAGTGTTTCAGGCGTTTCTTCTTTGTACGAGAGCCGTGCAGGAAAGTCGCAGATAAGGCCGATGTGAAGATGAACGCGGAACCCCACCGCACCAACCGTGCTCTAAAAGCCACCGTCTTGAAAACGAAACTTCCCATCGTCGCTATCAGCCGCGCCGCTACGGCGCAGCTAATGGGTGCGTTCCAATTTTCTAGACATCCGACAAGACGTCTAGTGTGACGTCTAGGAAGCTGTCTACATGTCCACATATTGGAACTTGTCTACTGCTAACACCGCTTCGCGGCATAAAAATGTAACAAACTTATGGACAGTTATACTATAGATTTTCTTAAACTTTGCAATAATGCACATTAAAAACGCGTTTTCAACAGTTTGCGCATTTTTTTTTTTGCTGCAATAATTTCGCGCGTAAACCAGGCTGGAGGCAGCGCCTATCGGTCAGTCTACGTGTAGCAGACGGTAGGGCCCGCTCTCCGAAGACGACGCTAAAGACATATGCCATTACTCTTTTATTATTGATGCTAAACTGTGCATGCTCCTCGAACGTGCTCGTCCAGACGATCCTGTCAACATAAAAAGAATACGAAAGACTGTAAACACAAAATTAAACCTGCTGTCTGCCGTACGTGGCACTGGGTGACGGCGAGGAACCTAAACACAGCAGCGAGCTTTAATCCTGCACAGACAAAAATCAAGAGGCAACATGCCGGCACAGTTAGGTCTGTTTATTCCAAGACTGCAGAGATAATCATCTACCGGTCATAGGCAAACACCACGTGCTGAACCATGTATTCAATGCCCAGCACATCATTTGAAAGAAAACATGCAACTAAATTCAGTAGTCTATGACCCTTTAAAACATTTGCGAACAAGATAGACATGCCGAGAAAAGCATTGCAATCCCACATATGAGGCTGTTCACACAAATTCACCAAATGCACGGCATTCAACAGACTGTATCAACAGAAAAGTGGCGAAGCCAATGAACCACTGTCATTGCTACAAGGCACTATGCCGAACGTCAAATTACTCAAAAATGAGTCTCTTCAAAATTAAAGAATGTGCACTACAGAGTTGATGCAGCTAATACAGCAACAGAAAAGCACATTTGTATGCCGTTACGCTAGCCTTCGTGACGCCCGGCGAGAAACCCAACAAAAGCGGTCCATAACATCAGGGCGCTAAGAGCCGGCACTGTCAGATTATAAACAGACCATGTAAACCGACCTGCAGCGTCCGCTGCTGTAGCAAAACTCTCAACCGCACGATTATCTCCTGCGTGATTCGCGAATATACACTGATATGAATCGCACGTCCACGAAGACTGCGTAATTAGCCACTAGTGTGCGTACCAATTAACTTGATGGAATGAGTGGATCACATTTGAAGGACGGTGCCTATCCATACTATCGCTACAGGCCGACGCCCGCGAAAAGCACAACGCGCTCATTCGCGCAATACTACATCAACTGCGCCATCTATAGACAGCAACTATAAGTTAACCTGCATCGATGTAGACTTCGGCGAAGCAGGCATCTTAGACGGCTTCGTGAGAAGTGGAACGCGCCCCAAGATGGCGGTTGTCCGGCTAGACGTCTAAGTAGCCGTCTACTAGGAGGTATTGAAACGCATCCAATGATTCCCCGCGAAAAACAACTCTCATCCCTTTTTCTGTTCATGAGGAAGAATTCACCGGTGTTGCGCTCCCACGTGCATTTCCTTTTTAATAACTGCGTTCTGGTGAACAGCCACCCGATTCTTGGCCGACCCCCCGGTGTGGGTATGTGCCACCTTTTGATAGGCTAACAACAACAACAACAACTTTCCCCGGGACCATCTTAGGGAGCCGCCATCTTGCGCACGGGGGCGCCGATAAATTGAGCGGCTGCAGACGAATTCGACGTCGCCAAACAGTTGGCCAGATGTTTGGTGAAAGCAGCGAGCGGCACCTTTTCGAGTGCGGCAACAACGCCAATCTTTGCATGCATCTGTGAAGGATTACTGCCGTTAACGTGCATTATTTGCCAAAGGTAACCAAAAGTAACCAGGTGGAGTCCTCACGGCTCACCTTAAAACCGAAACGTCTTGAAAGAACAGAACAACGGTTCTCCTTACCTTCCGCAGATTTAGGTCATTAATGGGCAAACGCAAACGACGGATTTATTGACTGGAAAATTCAATTTAGATATCTCTCTGCCACTTTATTCAAATTACTAGCATCCTTAACGAAAAGGACGGGTTGCCACTGTTTTGAAGTGAATGGCGTTGTAGCGTACAGGGTTGCCGATAGCTCCAATCACAGGTAGCAAAATTGGCCGGCAAGCAGCCCAAATACAGCCAAAAGCGAAACTATTAGGCAGCCCAAGAGCTTCCAAAAGCTTTTTTCTTTTATGGTAGCTCCTTAGTCGTGTGAATTATTTTCCGTAAGTATGTCTACGTATTATTTTTGGGAGTGGAGCAAAGCTGGCATGCAAGTAAATTCATGATTAGGCAAATACGGTCTTCATCTCAAATGTGTTTTTTTTTGTTTCAAAGAATAAAAAATCACAAAAATTACGCACAAATAAAATAGCCTCTCGCACAATAACTCGCTGCAATGGTATGCATTCAGCTATACAAAATAGTTACAGCTCACGACAATTTCACTGAGCACAACAAAATAAAACACTAAAATACATTGCACGACAACATCTAGTGCAGATGGCGGCTAGCAGAAAATCTAGCGTAATAGAGTGGAAGAAGGTAGCCTGCAGAAGTGTCTCAGGCATCATGAGCAGATTTCGAAGTGGAACTGCTTGGTACATACAAATTGTTAGAGCTGAAACGGGATGAAAATTCTTGGCCTGTTTAAAATCCTTGAAGCAGCCTCCATTCCTGGCCAGGCCAAACTTCAGGTGAAGGAGCGCTTGCAATGTCTAGTTGAATTAACATTCTATTTCGCCGGTCGATTTTAGTGAGAGAGACCTGACTGAACGCTCATTCGACGACGGCGTTCGGTAAGGGTAGTGACAAAAAAGAGAGTGCCAGCTCAGACATCAGTGGACGTCGGCTTGCCGGCAACATTTTTTTTTGCATTTATCGCGCTTACCCAGAATTAATTTTGAACCTGGTATGTCCTCTGCCGGATAGTCGACTTTCGTTTGAAGCAGGCAGTACTCAGATATCTATTGCAATAATGAAATTTGTCGCTATAAAAGCACCGAATAAGCGACGGACAAAATCGAAGGAGTACTTTGCAACTTTCGGTTGGGGAAGGCGCTAGTCGCTCTCAAGCTTTAGGTTCGCAGGAAGCCAGTTCAGCGCACTTTTATGCACGCAAAAATAAAATTGGCACCTATCCAACAGAAAACGTTTAAGAGATCGGAGGTAAGCCGTGTCGAGGCTGTCGAGAAAAAAATTGGCGGTGGTTTAGCTCTGGTTAAACCTGGAGTGACGCGATAGCTACAGCTGGCCGGGTGGAACTTGTTCAGTTGAAATACAAAGTCAGTCTTTCGCCGCTGCGTTTCGCTGGGCGTTCCTTCATCATCTTCGTCGCACTTGACACGGCGCATGCGCACAGCTGTGGCAGCTCGGTTTCGCCGCCGTGCCGCGCCGCGAGCAACAGCTGCTCCGCACCACGTGGCTGGTCACGTGACCAACCACGTGACGAACCACGTGATCAGCCACGGCGCCGCGCCGCTGGCAACTGCTCCGCACCACGTGACCAACCACGTGACAGCGTGGCGGCGCAGCCACGCTGAAGGCTCGAAATGCTACCGTAATGTAGCTATCGCTGCAAAAGAACTACCATAACGCATGCCTTGAAATGTAATATGTGCTGCTCCCATTCGGAATTGTCGTTCTGCGCAGCTGCAGGCATTACAACGGTTGCCATTAACGTTTTCACAACAGAAATAAATTTCTTATTAGTCCGACAGGCGCTGGGGCCTCGCACTGAAGGAGCTTGTTAATTCGTTCAAATTCACCGATAAGAGGGCTTAAACATTGAACAAAAAGTAAATTTTGCTCATCAGTGTACATTTTGCTTAAGATGTACTCTTGCTGCGGAGCAGCATTTCATACTTTTCATTGCTTCAAAGTGGGCTTCCAGTGACAGCCCACTGATTCACGATTCATCGCAAGGCAGGTACAATGCTGAGCCATCTGGTCACAAAGAAGCTGGTGTACATGTCGGCGCGACAATAAGATAGACATCACAAGATGTCCACCACTGCCGCCGTCACCTCGGGCTATGTCCCGAATATTTATTAGCGACATCGCCCGAGGTGATGGCGCCGTACGTTTCCCCGTATTCTTGCTGCCTTTTTGTAGAATATGTGATCCATTTGAAAGTTTCGCGTACAAGTATTCTAGTACATTATATAGAAGGCAGTCAACGTGGGTGGGCAGCACATCGAATGCCAGATCACCAGCTAGCTCTGACGAATGCCACATACATTTAGAAGTGCGCATATTTTGCCTCAATTTTTGCTTAAAGGCTGTTGGGCTGCCCACACAGGACACTTGCCCCGTCTATTCCGAGGCCCACCTGGCATTTCACTTTAACTTTACTATCAGCTAATACCCCTGTCACACGGGCACGCAAGGCCTTTAAGAAGCAGGTCCTTATATCCAAAGGTGTAAGGAGTGCAGCTACTCGGTACAAATGTTGCGCCTTTGCCGCTAAGGGCCTTGGAGGCGAAAGCGCTCGTCAGAGACCTTTGGAGCCCAAAGGCGCGGCCTTAGAGAACCTCGATCGCAGTGCCATCCAACGCCAAAGAGTAAAAGCAAAAAAAAGTAGATACAGCCAACAATGTTTGAAAATATTTTTTAAATACGAAAGATGTGTCTGGCTTTGCTTTTTGTGCAGGTGTAAATATTTTATGCCCAGATTTTAAGACAGTAAAGTGTTGCAGCCACACCGAGTGCCCCAGGTGGCCAAGGCAATACACAAAACCTGCTGCTGCTGATGAGAGTAGCTGTTGCAGTACTTTTAAGTAAGCTATCAGAATAAAAAAAATTGTCTGAGCTCAACGAGTAAACAGAATACCACACTTTAAGTTTAAAATACTCACTTCAGCCGCCTCGAGCACAGCAGCGGGTGCTAAGCCTGAACGACTGTTTCACCTTTGTGCTGCACCGTGTAGCTGCGTTGCTGCTCCTTTAAGCTTTCACTCCTTTGGTGAAAAAAGGTGCCTTTGCTGGAAAGGCCTTCGAGGAATGCCGTGTTACAGGGGTATAAGAGAGCTTCAACAGGGAAAATAGCCCCTCCCTCTGGAGATGCATCGATCGCTGGCACAAAGCCGAGAAAGGCTGTAACTCAAAAACAGAAGGTAGCACAAAAATAGCCCCATAGCCAAAAAAATATATAATATATATATTTTTTTGACGCCAACTCGGGCAAAAAGCAGCCCAATTCGGCTATTAATAGTACAATCTGGCAACCCTGGTAGGGTAGCCTCTGGGATTCGAACAGAAATAGGAATCGACGCATGCATTTAGGTGCGAAATCTGCCGGCGATGCCGACACCTGTATTTCGCTTTTTTGTTTGTCTTTTCTAGGTTATAAAAGCTCTTCTTTCGGGCGAGACGGAGTTCTCTGTGATTAGAACGCGTCACCCTATCGATAAGGGCCAAATCCTGTTTGTCCTTAGTGTCCATTTAAAGAACGCCCGGTGGTTGATATTAATCCGAAGCCGTTAATCAGGACGCCTTTTCCTTCCTTCCTTCTTTTACTCCCTCTATCCGCTCCCTCACCTCCCGGCTGGGAGGGTGCTTCTACCGAAGGCGAAAAGTTACTGGCTGTCCCAGTGAGCAATTTAAATTTGTTGTCCTCCCTCTACACACCTCTGCCCTTATCAAGTCCCGGACGATGTCATGCGAACCCGCAGCACGCTCGATTCGTTTCCTCGTCGGTACTGGAGAGTATAGTCAACTAGAATACCGGACAGTTTTGGCACAGCCATAGTCCACTAAAGGTCCACTATAGGTATGGCACAGCGGAGGTGTACTAGTGGTACATAGGCAATACAAATCCTATAGACAGTCTATAAAGAATCTATAGATTTATGGCCATACACTTTTAGTAGCCTTTAGACTACAGACAATCTCTACACTATGTATAGACAGATAGTAGATGAGTCCAAAGAGGTGGACTCCCCGTTCCGCTGCTACATGTTTAGGCAAAAAAAAATATCTATAGCAAGGCAAAGAGTCTATAAGAAATCTATAGATTGACCATAGACCATTTTTTTAAGGGAAAACCGGCTTCGCGCCTGCCACGGCGTGTGCGCAGGGGGCATTCGCTAATACCGTATTCTTCTGGGCTAGTATGCCTCCGCTATTCTAAAACTCTCTACTGAAGGCTATCTCCGTAAAACGCAGGGACGGAAGCGGTGTGGAAACAGAAGTCAGGTGGAAAGATGAGGTTGAATAGTTTCTGGTGGTAGCGTGATCGGCGCAGAACAGGAATAATTGGATTACACTTGAAGCGGCCTTTGTCTTGAATTGTATGCTATTTCGGTCACGATAACGATGAACCTTGATGTTACCAGCACGTAACCGCGATAAGATTTTTTCCTTCTATGAATGATTTGAAGAAGCGCTACGTTAGAGTAAGAACTATAAAAAAAGACCCGTTTGTGCGATATAAAGGGCCGAGTTCCACGGGAACCGAATGCGCTAGAGGTCAAACATCCAAACGTCGTGATGACAGGCGACACCTTATGTGTATGCCCCCAATTCGGCCGTGACCGATGACCTCGCAGACACGTCGCTCTTCTGAACGCTTCGCTGTCCTCTGTCGCTTTCTGTGACTGACAAATTGGGGACGGAACGAAGGAACAGGCGCTTCGAAAACCGACAACGGCCGAGCTGAACGTCTCTTCCCCGCCGGCAGCCCCCGGCATCGTCACCCCAGGTATCGCGCCCTCTAAAGAACCCCCGCGGACCCCCACGACAAAAGGCGCATACAAATACAACAGCGTCGACAGCAGCTCGCCGGGGGACAGCAGCCGCTGGCCTCTGCTGATGCTGCAGCAGATGCGCCGGCAAGGATCCTTTCCTTTCCACAGCGAAAGAGTGCCCTCTGGTTTATTCAGCAGCAAACGCTTTATATTTTTAACTCTTCCCTGCCTGCTTGGAAGCGATGTAACCCGCTGCTTCGTCGTCAAGCAGTCTGGCAGAGCCAGCGAGCGCAGTCAAGCAGTCTGGTAGAATGCACCCACCCTTCCCGGCTGAGGTAACCTCCTTTCCCCTTGCCCCATAGCCTCCTTGTGGTCCCCTTTGCTCCGTTCGGAACCGGAGCAATCCATCGGGACGTTGGGCAAACAGGGGCAAGAAACACACAAGTGGGATTCTTCCCGTTTTCTATTGGAAACCTCTCTGCTCTTCCCCTTCTGGTCCGGCGTCGCTCTCGGCCAAAACGCACGGTACAGACAACAGGAGGAGGGTGCGCAGAGAGCGGCTCACTTTGCTCTTTCCTTCTGGTTGCCGCGTTCTTCGCCTTTATATTGTATTATACGAAGCTGCCACCTTGTGGCCTTCGATCGAACCTACGTGTATGCACGCCCAGATGTATGGTCGAAGATGGCCCCCGTCCAAGTTGCTCTCCCGCCCGATGTAGACCCACGGCTTCACACTCACAGAAAGCACCGCTGCTCTGCCTTCGACGGCTGGCTTCTTCACTTTTTCTCGACTCGCCTGGTTTCACCGGGTTTCAGTGTCCAGTTGCGCCTCCCCCCAACTCTCTTCCCGTACTTCTCTTGTATGTGTTTACCGCTGTCGTCGCTTTACAAAGCGACGCTGTAAACCGATCCGCTTGTTGTCCCGGCGGGCACTCGGGTTGGACTGTTTGCTCTCTCCCTTCTGCTTGCCACTAGCGGACCGACCTCCAAACTCTGCGCACATTCCAAAGTCCGCTGCGATGCACCCAGCTCCCCTACTTTTTCCCCCGCCTTCTTCTTCCATTGGAATGCCGCACGTGCGGCCAACGAAATTCCTCTTCTTCCTATTTCTTTCTTTTCTTCCTTCCCCAGCCCTTTCCAGCCTTTCACCTCTGCTCCTTTCTTCCCCTTTGCCTTCGTCGACAAGTTTAACGTTCCTCCATTCTTCCTCAATTTGCCAGACTCTGCCCCCATCGCGATGGGATTCCTCGGGATCAGACACAGCCTTTTTCTAGACCACAAATAAGAGCCGGAGGAAAGAGGGAGGAGGGGAGGGGGGATGTAAGGAAAGCAGTACCTGCCTGGGCGGCTTGCGGGGACTCCCTAAATATATATTTTTTTCACCCTTCTCGCGCCAACACTGTAGAAGCGTGCGCATACATGACTCTGCAGCGCTCGTGCGGTTGGCACAGAACGATCTAAGGAGTCAAGAATGTGACCTTTTGCTGTGCTCCCCCAATCTCCCTCCTTTTGTCGACGCTGAGCTCAGTTGTCCAGAGCGCACCTGCGAGTTGCCTTCCTGAACAGCCCAGTTATGTGCTGGCGACGAGCGGTGATGGATAACGTTGGCTCTTCTCGAAGCTTTGCCAGAGTCTTCTGCCGATGCGCCGCCTAGCGTCGGTTTTTCTTCTTCCGCTTCTGCGCCTCCGGCTCACCCAGATTTTTCATCTGCTGTTTTTGTTTGATCCCTCTAAGTTCTCGGCAATAAATACGTCCGAATGTCGCCAGTTATACCTCCGGCCCGGTTTGTCGAGCCGTAAGGAGCGTGAAGTCGCTCCCGCGGAACTTTCTTCGTGCGGGCTTCTTTGGCGGCATCTTTCTTGGACTCATAGAAAGTTGGGGAATTCTTGGAATGCGCCTCTTTACTAAGCTCTTTCGTTGCTTGGTAGCTGTCGGTTTCAAGTGCTCAGAGTGCCTGAGCGGGCTGTCGAGATCGATTCAACTCCTATGTCACATGAGTGATACGGGACTTTTGGAAGGAATGGAGTGATCGCTTGAGAGGAAATGGGACTTTTTAATTCTGTTTTGCTTTTGTGTGCGTGGGTTTTTTTTGTTTTGCGATTGAGCTGTCTTGTTTTGCGCTTGTTTTGTCTAGTCTCTCTTTTGTCCGTGTTTGCTGCGCTGTTGTCAGTGATGAATAACTTAAAAGCTCATTATAGTTGTCGCGATTTCTGGACGAAAGAAGCGAACAGTTATTGAAGCTATTTAAAATAAGTAAATAAGTTAAGAATAGAATAGATTGTTTTTTTCTTTACTGCGGGGCATGCAACTTGTATTCATTCCGGTAACTGGGTTAGACATATTTCCTTTGGTACTGGTGCGCTGTGTGATGAAGGAAAAGAAGCCGAGCCTCAAAGAGCGCTGGTGGACACCATAAGCAGCAAAAAAAAATCAGTTTTTTATTTTGATAATTCACTTGCATAGGATCACGTGATTCTAGAAGGAATCTCTCCCACCCGTACAAGAAGTGCAAAAGGAGCCTCTTTCAGCAGGAGCCTTCGAGAATATATATGAACAAAAAAATAAGAGTGCGAATCTTTTTGGTTTTGCAAGAAGCGAATATGCAATAGTCTGTGCTGCGACTTACTGATATACAACATGAATACATGTGACATTCTGATTGTGCCACATCCTCAATTGAAATTCAAGGCAGCGTAGTGAACTGCCATGAATTTTCTAGCAAGAGATCATCGCAAATTTATGGAGGTCGTTTATGTTCATTTCTGTGGCTGCTACCACTGCAAACTTTTACGCCATCCATCCCTTAGGCTGTGTTTCTTTGCCTTTAGTGCATTCCCTCTCTCCTTCACTTTCATCGTGGACCACACTCCAGTTTCAGAGCAGCCACATTTTCAAAAGCGAGCACATTGTCGATCGAAAGCTGTGTCGTATACTGCCGGGGCTTAGCGGTTCCCGAAGGCGCCATCGTCCAACGTCCATTCTGCCGTCGGATAACGAGCAATACGCATTGCTCTTCGGGAGCCGAAGCATGGACCATACGGCGCAGGTGATAGGGAGCCAGAGATAAGATAAGGCCGAGCGACGGGTGGGGCGACGGGGAAGAGGAGGCGTGGGGGTTGAGCGGCCGGTTCTGCAAGCGCCGAGATTGTCGCCATGGCCGTCTATGCAGCGGCGGCGTCGCTATCGGCGAGCCGGGTGCGCGCGCACAGGGCAGCCCAGCCGCGACCCCAGTGACCGTTCCGCGGTGCTCCGAAGCTCCTCGCTTGCCAACCCTGGGCCCCGTGCCCGTTAGAACCGAGTACGTTCGGTACTGGACGTCCAAGACAAGTGAGACCCTGTCCTGGACCCTTCTGGAAGGGCGGCGATGCTTCGGCGTCGTCCGGGACACTCTGCAACGCTCCTCCAGCTCAGTGCTCTTTGCAGTTCCTCGTCCATGTGAGGGAAGAATTCTGCGGAGTGAGTGGGAACATACGTGTCTTTGGATCGACAACGTGCTGTGCCGTTCTTCTAGTCCACTGACTTGGAGTTGCTCGTCGTGTCCTCAAGCACTGTGCATTCACCGTTCAGGATATCACTTCTCCTGGACTCCTGGACAGCCTCCTGCGTGTTCTGCAAGAATAGTCCTGGAACTCGCGTCCACAGCGGCTGGCTAGGAGGAAGACGTCGGTGGAGTGCTGCAGTGTCTTATTTTATCTCCACGGACTGCTTCCCTCGTTGGTGTCGCTATCGGTTTAGTGAACAGAAGGCAGGTTTGCTTTTTGCTTCTGCCCTTAGCTGGCTGTTTTCGTCCAGGTGGGAAACGTGCAAGACGTCTGGATCAGGTGTGACATTGGCTTGCTGTAATAACGCTGAAACCTCATGGCCGGTGGAAGACATCGTGATTGCTAGCTGCGTGCAGTAATTCAAGTAGGAAAATAACAGTCACTGGAAAATGTTACGTTTAAAGCATTACGCCTTTCTGCACTGAATATAAGCGTCACTTGTTGTCGTAGCGGAAAAGAAAGGCTTTACGAAAACACACTTTGCGGTTGATCATAAGTCCGTGAGGTTGCCAAGTAGGGCAGCATAAAGACTTTTCACCTGCGCAGTTGTGCAATCTACTATTTCCACATTTGTGCTTCGGAGTATGCGGGAAACCGACTAACCGAACACTCGTATTTGCTCCACCAAACCAAACATAAGCGAATTCAAAACAAAACACGGTAGCTGAGAGCTGCATTTTCCACATATTGTCAACAATATTCAGTCAAAAAAGGGGTACTCCGGATATTTTTTTTTATTTGAAAGCCACAGCCAATCAACGATTTTATACAAAACACCTAGCTACATACACGAAGCCTACAGTCTAACATCTGCAGTAGCTACGCAAATTTTCGCCACATGTGTTCACGCTATATTGCGGTACAGCACTGTGGGAAGCATTTCAAACGCAGCGAATGTTCTGTTCCTTCAACCTTCAAAACACCGCAAGCTTCCTCTTATATTCATTGTGTTGTTTGAAGTGGCACCCACCGTATTTACCTCGATGTGAGAATTTTTCTCCGTGTTGTCATCAAGCCAGACGAAGAACTCACAACGAGGATTCTATGTTGGTGACCACACCATTTTCGTTTCAAGAACTTGAAATTCACTGTTCTTTAAAGCGGATTATTCTCAACAATACCCTCAATTCGGGTGCATTTCAGAAGCAGCGTCTTCTGCTTGCATTTGTCAGCTCGAACAAGTCATCGCCCATTCTGGACATTGTGAACCCATTGTAGTGTACCATAATTTCTTGGACACAGTGCCTTGGACTTGGATATTTTCAAGCCTAAAGAAGCGTTCTAGCTCCATTATTCAAACTTCAGCTAATACGAACTAAACGGTTACATCAAGATTTATCGATCATCTATATTTCCCGACCAAGTTTGCCGGGACAGTGGCGATACATTGTGTATAACGTTACGTCCTGTGGAACACTGTGCGTCAAATCTTCGAATTCCGCAAGTTTCTTGGGAGAAGCCCGAAGCCGCTTTGATCCATGGAACTGGGTCCTGTTTCGACGATGATGTATGGCGACCGCTGGTCAGACTGCACCTACATTCCCGACACCATGGGCCTTCAGCCGGGACCTTGCGGTAGTGGTCAGGACTCTCAGCTCCTGGACGACACCCTTGATTACCGGTGAGTGGGAAAGTTAAAAGCGTTAAATAACGAGAAAGAAGATGCCGGCTTCGTTCCTTAGAGCAGTACCTTAGAGCAACTCAGGTATATATACAGGTACTGTAACAAAGCGGAAAGAGGATATCTTTACACCTAATGAAGTAACGGAGACTCCTCTGAATGCTGTGCATCAGAACAGAAACTTACCCGCCGCGGTGTCTCACTGGGTAATGCGTTCGGCTGCTGATCCGGAGTTCCCGGGTTCGAACCCGACCGCGGCGGCTGCGTTTTTATGGAAGCGAAACGCTAAGGCGCCCGTGTGCTGCGCGATGTGAGTGCACGTTAAAGATCCCCAGGTGGTTGAAATTATTCCGGCGCCCTCCACTACGGCACCTCTTTCTTTCTTTCACTCCCTCCTTTATCCCTTCCCTTACGGCGTCGGTTCAGGCGTCCAACGATATATGAGACAGATACTGCGCCATTTCCTTTCCCCCAAAACCAATTATTACAACAGAAACTTCGTCGTCATATGAGTCATCAGCATGCGACACACGTGGTATTATGTATTCGACGTACTGTGGTCAGTAAAAGCGTTTTCCGCTCTATCAGCTTACTATTGCTAGGTATAGATAGAGGTTGCATTTTTCGGTTTAAATTGAAGCTGTTGAGTGCGTTACATTTGTCCCTAAAGAAAACTTCGGAAACCAGAGGCCGGCTAATAAGAAGGTATGGTGTGTGAATCAGCCAAGAATTTTTTTTGTGCGTTTTGAGGCGCCGCTCCTCGATCTCAGGCACACACCGGCGCAGATTGGAAGTCTCTACTTCCTTGTCAAGAGTCTACGGGCCTGGCAGCGTCCTCCCTCAGGCTGCCGTCTTCACTCGCTTAAAGGGGTTGAATGTGTGCAACTTGATGATAAAGCATCCGAAGTTCTTTCGGGCTAACATCCGAAATGGTGATGCAATCACCGATTAAAATTGCTATGGCCTTCAAGCTTCTCCGCAGAGCTCAGTGCCAAGGGGGGTGGACGGGGGGCCGGGGGAGGGTTGAGGGGACATGGGGACGTCATCTGCGGCACTCGTGCATTTCCAAAGCATAAACGCTGGCTTCGAAGGTAGAACACCAAATTCATTGAAGACGAAGCCCGCCGAGCGTTGGTTGCTGAATCCAGCGACGCATGGCAGGGTGTGGGTGACCGCAGTCGAAAAAGTAATCGTACCATCCTTGACCCCTTAGTTGCTCTGCAGAGCAGACAAATTAAATCATCTGTAACATCATCATTTTAAACGGTACGGCAAAAAAGAAATTGGCCCGATCTACCTACAGCCTACGCAGGTTTGATTCCTTGAATTCCGCGGACTTCTAAAAAAGAGGCTAAATGGCTTAACCCTTCAAATGTTTCTTACCGCAATAAGCTAATGTCAACACGAACAAGTCCTATAGCACCAAGAGAAACAGATGTTAAGTTCTGGCGTCAGCAACGGTTCAGCGGCAGTTGCAATGCGGCAGTTATTACGACAACAACGCGATGCGTATGCTACTCCTTCTGGATTCCTGCCGACGGTCATCTTTTCAACTTTGCGATATCAAAAATTAGTTCTTGAGAACCATCCGCCGCTTCCATAGTTCTTTATATGAGCGATAGAAGGAACACCGTGTCGGAAGCAAGAAATACACGGGAATTTATCGCAATCGAATGAAGTACTTCTGACAAGAAGGCAACTAGCAGGAAGACATGGTTCTGCTCGCCTAAGCGTCGCAAGTAAGCATGTGGGTAGATCACATCTTGGTTTGGACCTTAGCATCAGTTTCTTTACTTTCTGCGTTGTCATCCTGTAAGATATAAACATCCATACACGTTTCTGTATCCCTGTTGGGGCCATTAAATCCCGTGGTTTTACTTTTTCTCACGGTGAAAGCATTTCTTCTCACAAGCGTAGCGCTAAATACGATTACGTAGGCTCTGTACTGCTCGTGCTAAGAAGAGCCAAGGAAAAGACTACGTGACTTGTGACTTCTCACATATTTCATGTACGTAGCCAAAAAAACAAACAAACAACCAAATTTTTGCGTTAAAAGCAACATAAGTCGTAAAAATGCATTCTGTAGTAAATTACAGGCCCCGCCGCGGTGGCTCAGTGGTTAGGGCGCTTGACTACTGATCCGGAGTTCCCGGGTTCGAACCCGACCGCGGCGGCTGCGTTTTTATGGAGGAAAAACGCTAAGGCGCCCGTGTGCTGTGCGATGTCAGTGCACGTTAAAGATCCCCAGGTGGTCGAAATTATTCCGGAGCCCTCCACTACGGCACCTCTCTCTTCCTTTCTTCTTTCACTCCCTCCTTTACGCTTCCCTTACGGCGCGGTTCAGGTGTCCGACGATATAAGAGACAGATACTGCGCCATTTCCTCCCCCCCCCCGAAAAAACCAATTATTATTATTATTAGTAAATTACAGAAAAGGCCCGCCAAGTTTTCTAAAAAATATAATTTATATAATTGGTTTTTTGGGGAAAGGAAATGGCGCAGTATCTGTCTCATATATCGTTGGACACCTGAACCGCGCCGTAAGAAAAGGGATAAAGGAGGGAGTGAAAGAAGAAAGGAAGAAGACGTGCCGTAGTGGAGGTCTCCGGCATTCTAAAAAAAAAGGCGAAATTACAATCAGTACTGATAGAGAAAAATATGTGCCCTTTCAAACCACATCAAGTTTATTTTATCATTTTAAAGGTGGTTTTATATATTACCAGGTCCTCCAGTCAACCAACAAGAATAAAAGCGCAACAATACACGCTTTGCGCTTTTATTCTTGTTAGCTATGAACCAGCATGCCCCGGAGAGTGTTTTACTCCAGTCAACCACTCTTTTGGGAGCTCCAGTACAGTTCCAGGATGATTTTATCTAGCACTTAGAGCAAGTGGACTCAAACGAAAGCGGCCCCTACACACCCTTTGTAAGGAAGCATCTTGAAGTGTGCGAATCATATTTTGGATCACAAGAGCAAGTGACTCTGAATGCTGGGCCATAGCACTTCTTAATCCAGTATATTCATCTTTCTTTTCGCACACGTCCTAAACCATTCTTGACGCACTGAACGCCCACGCGACAGGAGGTAACAACAGGTATCCATCGCTGCTGCGCCCAGACAATGAAAATTAAAGATCAATGTTCCGCCCTTTTGTCCCATCGTTGTCACTGACCCCTCCATTATAGCAGGCTGAAAATTACTAGCTTATAAAACATTTGTGCGACCTAAACTTGAATACGCTTGCGCAATATTTGACCCCCATCAGTCTAACCTTACCTCAGCCCTTGAATCTGTTCAGAATCGGGCCACTTGATTTATCCTTTCAAACTACTCGCGATACTCTAGCATATCCGCCTTGAAGTTCCAACTAAAACTTCCTTCTCCCGCTTCCCGTCGCCGAATTTCACGTCTCTGCCTTTACCACAGCTTTTTCCATTGTTCACCCCGTGACAGCAAGCTCAATCTACCAGTACGTCGAACACTCCGCACAGGCCATACAAAAAGCGTCATCCCGCATCGTGCCCGCACTACTACTTTTCAGAAATCATTTTTTGTTCACACAGCTCGCGACTGGAATGACCTTCCCTCCGACTTAGCACTAATCCCTGATCCAGCCCATTTTAAGGCTGCCATCGAGGAAGCCGTGTCATCGTCTTGATTCCCATGTAACATTCATTGTTAACCGCTGTTCTTGCGCCCACTCCTCATGTAATGTCCCGTCAGGGACACTTGAGGTTCAAATAAATAAAAAAAGAAAAAGAAAGCTTGTATATATGCTTAGAAAATTTCTGCATTATTTATTTAAAGTAAGTCTGTTAGGCTTATTTTTCCAACGTACAAATCTTATTTACTACCAGATTTAGCGGACGGCAGGAGGCTCCTGAGTGACAACCCTGTACACCCCAGCTGCCATATTGTTGTGAGTTGCAAAATTGAAATCTCCAAATGAGAGGTACTCACGGGCCCAAAAGACGCTGCACAAAGGAAGACTAGGAGAGGGAAGCGTACCCCGCTTCTCTAATAGGTCTGTCGAAGGGCGCTGACTAAAGTCACGTCTGCCACACCTTGTAATGGAGGTCATTATCGGATTTGCTGAACAGCAGGATTGTTTCTCTCGTGTGGTCGCGACGCGATGCGACCGCCATTTTGTTGAGCGCAATGGTTGCCTGTACAGGGGTACCGCACAACTGACGTCACGGAAATGAGCTTTATGACGGAATCAAACACTGCACACATACTCAGACACATACAGGTGCGGACGTAAGTAAACGGAGCATGCGAGCGATTCCGTTATAAGAGCAACCACGCCTTCCTTATGAGAAATGCGCCGCGGTGGCTCAGTGGTTACGTCGCTGGACTGCTGTTCCGGAAGAGGCGGGTTCGACCGTGGCCGCGTCCATGATCGAACCAAATTTCGAAGAAAACAAAATTTCGACGCAGGCTAACTTATAGAGGCCCGTGAACTGTGCGATGTTAGTAGTGTACGTTAAAGAACACCCGGTGGCGGAAATTTCCTGAGCCCTTCACTACGGCGCGCATCATAGCCTGAGTCGCTTTGGAACGTTAAACAACCATGTATAAACCAAACCTTATGGGAAATGAAGATACATTTTTTGCTCGTGACCAAGCCCACTGGCGTTCCCTGCCAGCCTGCACACACCATAGCTGGCAATTTCGTTTAGACACTTGGTGTCGCGTTCACGGCGAAGTCCGCTTCATCGTTGTACGCTTTCCGGCACCCTATCTTCTAAGCCATTGTACAGACTGTCTGAGCCGTGACGCACGCCGTGACCCTGTGACGTCAGAGTAAATACGACGCCGAACGGTTTGAAAATGACTCAACCTTTATCTATACAGCAAGCACTGTAATGAGTCCTGTTAAAGCCAACCAAACGCCTCAACACAGGAGAAAAGGAAACAAGACAAGCCTGGACAAACTGATAAGAGCCCAAGGAACTAGACATGAATTTCAACAAGCCTGACGACTGACTGGGTGGGTTGGTACTGAATCATCTGAAAAGCAGCCAAAAGACGGAACACAAGAGGAAGGAAAGACAAAAGACAAGGCTGGAACTCGCCCAGTCGTCAACATTGTTGAAGTTCATTTATAGTTCCTTGGGTTGTTTCCAGTGTGCCCAGCCTTGTCTTGGGTTCTTCTTTTCTGCTGCGTTGCGACTTTTGCCTGGGTTTAAGATGATTCAGTACCAACTCGTCCTGTCATTAGTGTTGCTGTAATAAGCATGCACGTATCGCCGAGGCGTTTGCTATCGAGACGCGCTCAGAAGGAAGTGGAAACACCGCCCGTGAGGGTTAACAAGCACCTCCTTCAAACAGAGAACAAAAGACTCCCCCGCGTATCTTCGTGCACCCTGTCCGTGTCGCAGTTGCGGGTGTTCTCAGCACGTTCTTCAAGCGGCGTCAAGCATTCTCACCTGGCAGGCAACGAGTGAGATAATCCGCAGTTGTTGTCTCCACGCTTCAAGCACGTCGGGAAAACGAGGGCCCCCTCCAATCACGCTCTTCTCCATTCAACAGGCCACGCAGATAAGCGGACATGTTGTTTACTAAAAGCAAGAAAAAGACTGGTCCTTCAGCACTCGACGAGGAGGGTTTTTGGGCACCTCGTTACGAGACTGCAGCACTTCCCTTTCCGGCGCTTGCCGAGGAAGGGTCTGGATATATATATAAACTTGGCATCAGTTCCATGCTCCATGTGGTGTGTATACTCACTCTGGCGTTTAGGCCTGTGTAAACGGTGACCGCTGACGGCGCGTCCTGATTCGCCAAAGTGGGACGAAGAGTCTGTGACGTATGTTTGTAGTCGAACGGGATCGGTAGTTTTTGTTTGATGATGATGAAACGCTATTTTTGCAAAAAAATGAAAATTGGTTTTTGGGAAAAGGAAATGGCGCACACATATCGGCGGACACCTGAACCGCGCCGTGAGGGGAGGAATAAAGGAGGTACTGAGAGAAGAAAGGAAGAAAGAGGTGCCGTAGTGGAGAGCTCCGGAATAATTTCGACCACCTGGGGATATTTTACGTGCACTGACATCGCATAGAACATGGGCGCCTTATGCGTTTCGCCTCCATAGAAACGCGGCCGCCGCGGTCGGGTTCGAACACAGAAAAAAATTGAAAATGAAAATGGAAATTGCTTTTTCGGGAAAGGAAATGGCGCAGTATCTTTCTCACATATCGGCTGACACCTATACCACGTCGCAAGGGAAGAGATAAAGGAGGGAGTGCAAGAGGAAAGGATTAAAGAGGTGCCGTAGTGTAGGGTTCCGGAATAATTTCGACCACCTGGGGATCTTTAACGTGCACTGACATCGCACAGAACACGGGCGCCTTTGGGTTTCGCTTCCATCGAAGCGCGGCCGCCGCGGTTGGATTCGAACCCGGGAACTCCGGATCAGTAGCCGAGCGCCCTAGCCAGTGAGCCACCGAAGCGGTTTTTTTTTTTGCAAAGCAAAATTTCTGTGCTTTGGTGACACAATAAGGGAGTATTTAGCACATATACATTGCATTAATATACATAAATGAAATCTCAGGTCTGAAGAAATCTCGTCTGGTCGGGTGGTAAGTAACTCATTTCAACAGAAAAAAAGGCAGACGCCGACCAAAGGTTTTTGTCAAAGCAGAAGTTTCGGCTTCCATACGGAAGCCTTGTTCTACGGAAGAACAAGGCTTCCGTATGGAAGCCGAAACGTCTGTTTTGACAAAAACCTTTGGTCCGCGTCTGCCTTTTTTTCTGTTGAAATGAGTTAAATACATAAATCATCTAATGGTATTCGTTTACGCATGGCGGATAATTTGCATTCAAATATATTTTATATTTTTCTAATTTCAGCTTTTTCCTTTACTCTAACTCTTAACAAAGCCTCTTCGAAGAAATGAGGTGACAAGAATGAACAATCAAATGTGGTATCGGTTTGTGTATTTCTCACCTAATCTGAAATCAACTTTGAGGTCATAGCCACCCTTCGGATGTCGAAACCAAAAGTGAAACAGCGTGAGAGAAGAAAATAATGACAAATTACTCAAATGGCGTAGGCGAACCCAACGCGTCGGATTATAGTCATTCTGTAGCGATAGCTACATTATGATAGCTTTTCGAGCCATCAGCGTGGCGGCGCCCATACCTTGTGGCGGCGCTGCCACCCTGTGGCTGTGCCTCCATGCTGTCACTTGGTTGGTCACGTGGTGCGGAGCAGCTGCCCGCGGCGCGCCGCCGTGGCTGATCACGTGGTTGGTCACGTGACCAAGTTCCGCCCAGCCAGCTGCAGCTATTGCGTCACTACAGGTTTAACCAGAGCTAAACCACCGCAAATTTTTTACTTGATAGTCATTGTGAAAAAAACATGGACGCAAATAATTTCGTTTCTCTGTCTCTCTCTATTCCTTTTGGACATTTGCGATGAAATGCGGAATGGGAGCAGCAACTAGAGGGAAATGAAAAATACTCATAGAATCTTAGAAAAATTGCTTGGAAAAGCACCGAGAGTACAAGAGAGACTAAAGCAACTGACTCAACGCAGACACCATGCAGATAAGTCTGCAGTCTCTGCATAGTTATCTTTTATTTAAGAATGTAACGAGGTGCCTTTAGTGCGCGCCACTTACCTTGCAGTTTATCAGGTTAGTGAACCACGCTCTTTATGTGCTCACGCACATTTTAGCAACCTCTAAATACACCAACCGGCCCACCACCAAGAAGTATTGTGCCTTCCGAGATGTCTTATTTGCTTGGGGACTAGCGCATACGGCTGCTGATATCATGGTCCAAGTGTCAGCTCCCCGCTTAGGAGGCCTCATGTCGATAGGGGCTGATTAGGGACCACCCGTGTGACGGTTGATGTCGGTGCAGGTTAGAGAACACCAGACGGTCGAGACCTAGGTGGGTATAAAACAAATCTCTACAAACACTTTAGCATCTTTTAAGCTCGAAACAAATCCGGAGCCCACCTCTACGGCGCCTCCCAGCCTGTACCACGCCACTGAAGAATCGGGATGTTAAACCGAGCATCGATGCCGTACCTACCATGCCATCCTTAGCATGTCATTCTAAGTCACTTGATACCACTCCATACCATACCGGATAATACCATGTTATGGCATGCCACACAATGCAATACCATACCAGACCATACCATACATCTTACCATGCTATGCATGCCATACTATAGCTTGCATGCAATGCATACCATACTATACTATATACGTTACCATGCTATGCCATGCAGTTTCATACTTACCATACCTATCATGGCTACCATACATACCATACTTAACACAACGTATACCTTGTTATGCATATCAGACCATAGGGTACGATACCATACCATACCATACAATTCCATACCATACCATATACCATACCATGCTACGCAATGCGGTTTCATACCTACCATACCTACGGTGCCTACCATACGTATCATACATAACACAACGTATACCATAGCAAACTATACAAAACCATACCTTATCATACCCTGCCATGCCATACCATATCATATACCATACCATAAAATACCATGCCAAAACGATATCGTATCACACCATACCATATCATACCATACCAAAGCCATGTCGTACCATAACATTCTATGATCAAAAATATATAGAGCGCAACTTCATCATCATCATCATCAGCAGCCTAACTACACCCAATGCAGGGCAAAGGTCTCTCTCATGTCTCTCCAATTAACCCTGTCCTTTGCCAGCTGCGCCCACCCTATGCCTGCAAACTTCCCAATCTCATTCGCCCCCTGCTACGCTTGTCTTCTCTTGGAATCCCCTCCGTTACCCTTAAGGACCGGCGGTTATCTTGCCTTCGAATTGCACGCCCTGCCCAAGCCCATTTCTTCCTCTTGATTTCGACTAGGATGTCATCAACCCGCGTTTGTTCCCTCACCCACTCTGCCCGATTCCGGTCTCTTAACGTTACACCTATCATTTTCCTTTCCATGGCTCGCTGTGTTGTCCTTAACTTAAGCTTAACCCTTTTCGTTAGCCTCCCCGTTTCGGTCCCGTAGGTGAGTACCGGTAAGCTACAGCTGTTGTACACTTTTCTCTTGAGGGATATTGGTTACCTGCCATTCATGATCTCAGAGAACTGGCCATATGCGCTCCACCCGATTCTTATCCTTCTAGTTACTTCCCTTCCATGATCCGGATCAGCTGTCGCTACCTGCCCTAAGTAGTCGAATTCCGTTACCGCTTCCAGCATCTCATTGCCAATTGTGAACTGCTGTTCCCTTGCTAGACTGTTGAACATTACTTGAGTTTTCTGCATAATAATTTTTAGACCCACCGTACTGCTCTGTCTGTCTAACTCATTGATCATGATTTGCAGTTTCTCTCCTGAGTGACTCAGCAAGAAAATGTCATCAGCGAATCGCAGAATATTTGGTATTCTCCATTAACTCTTATGCCCAACTGTTCCCAATTCAGTCCTCGGAATGCCTCCTGTAAACAGGCGGTGAATAGCATTGGCGAGGTCGTGTCCTCTTGCCTGACGTCTTTCCTTGTTGGAATTTTTTTGCTGACTTTATGGAGGACTATGGTAGCTTTGTAGTTGCTATATATATCTTCCAGTATTTGACATAAGGCTCATCTACACCCTGATTCCGCAACGCCTGTATGACTGCTGAGGTTTCCACTGATTCAAATGCTTTCTCATAATCAATGAAGGCTATATATAGGTGTTGGTTATATTCTGCGCTTTTCTGTATCATCTGATTGATAGTGTGGATATCATCCATTGTAGAATTTACTTTACGAAACACTTCCTGATTATTTGGTTGATTAAAGTCTAAGGTTGCCCTGACTCTATTAGCGATTACCTTAATAAATTTCTTGTAGGCGACGGACAGTAAGCTGATCGGTCTGTAATTTTTCAAGTCTGGCGTCTCCTCTCTTATGAATTAACATTATATTGCGTTATTCCAAGCTTCTGGTACGGTAGAGGTAATAAGGCATTGTGTATACAAGGTGGATAGTTTTTCTAGCAGAATCTCCCCTCCGTTTTTCAAGAGATCTATGGTTACCTGATCCTCACCAGCTGCTTTTCCCCTTTGCATTGCTCCTAAGGCTTTCTTTATTTACTCTTTCGTTACTGGCGGGATTACGCATTGCTGTGCGCTACTGTCTTCATCATTAATTTTCTAATTGCATTGGCTACTGTATAGATTTGCGTAGAACTCTTCGGGTACTTTAACTGTCTTATCCATTATGCTAATGACATTACCCTCCTTGTCTGGTTTTTCTCTATGCTTAGTTTCCTCTTCACCGGTTTTAGGCTACCTCCGTTCTTTAAAGCATGCTCGATTCTTTTCATATTAAACTTTCTTGTGCCGGCTACCTTGCGCTTATTTATTAACTTCGATAGCTTTGCTAATAAAGTTTTTCTGTAGGGCTAGACACCCTCATGCGCAACTTAAAACTGACAAACACAAAGACGAGAGCGGGCACACGATATTTAATCATGAATTACCAGCTAGTCCGAACCCTTACCCTAGTAAATACCATACCATACCACACCATACCGTATCATACCATACCATAACAAAACATAACATACCATACCATACCATACCATACCATACCATACCATACCATACCATACCATATAAACGAGAAAGCACTGGCTGCGTATCTTCGTGTTCCAAATCTTCGTGCGCTTTGGTGTTCCAGAACTCTGCTAAGACGCCGATGTGTTTTTTCTCACAGCAGAAATCAGGGGCCCCCCTGGCCCCCCTGGCCCGACTCGCCTTCTCCCCTCTTCCCGACCTCCCGTACCTTCACCGGGGTTTGCCGACCCGACCCGAACACAATGGAAGAAGAGAAGCAAGCGCACGCTTATCGTCTCTCCGGGTGCTGCCTCCATTCTTTTCTCTAGTTTCTTTCATTTTCTAACCGGCGTCATTCTCTCGTTCCTCGTGGATCTGGCTTGCGGGAGGACGTCCTCGCCGTCTTGTTCCTTTTATCTGCCCCGACTCGCTCCTGTTGACGAGATCTCCGCGAGCACGCACCAAGCATGTGCGTTGCCGGCGTGCGCGGTCACTCTTTGCACTGGCTGCACCGAGGTATTCGAGTTGCCATTTAGAGTAGTTCCAGGGGAGCTTTATAACGCCTCGAGTTCTCTTGCCGAAATATGGTCATATATCGTTGGACACCTGAACCGCGCCGTAAGGGAAAGGATAAAGGAGGGAGTGAAAGAAGAAAGGAAGAAAGAGGTGCCGTATAGCGGAGGGCTCCGGAATAATTTCGACCACCTGGTGATCTTTAACGTGCACTGACATCGCACAGCACACGGGCGCCTTAGCGTTTTTCCTCCATAAAAACGCAGCCGCCGCGGTCGGGTTCGAACCCGGGCCGAGAAGTCCCGAGCCTTGTTCATACCGTGATTCCCCCTCGTTCTGCGCTTCCAAATGCTTGTCGTCAACAGCGCTGCTGCAGTTGCCATGCTATGCAGCAGATGAATCTCCATACCTACGTCGTCTATGTCACCTATGTGCCGTATGTTGCATACGTCGCCCATGTCTCCTGTGTCGTCTGTGTTGCCCATGTCGCCAATGTCGCAATTGTTTGCCGCCTAGTCTCGCCTATGTCACAACTGAGTCCTTTATGCAGCCGCACACGAAGGTGAGAAGGCAGCCAATGAGGCTGAATGAGCATGACGAAGAGCAGGAGTGTGCTATGGCTCTTAAAACAGTAAAGGCAAAGAGTAATGCTGAGCGCACTGTCCAGCCCGAGAGAAAGAGAGAGAAGTGGCTGCCCTAGAATGCACTATGCACTTCCTGCAATGCATCTCGTGCTTGAACGTATTCTCTCTCCGCGACGAAAGAGTCTTCTTTCTTTGATATCGTGGCCTATTAAGACTTACTAAATACTGGTGCTTCCTAAAGGCTGGTGATCTAAAATAAATAAATTGAGATGAAAAAGCAGGCACAATAAATCGCGAATTAGCTTTTAGCAACACGTTTTTATGTGTTATCGTTTACTGTCAGGGTAAATATAAGTAATGAACTATATTCGCAAAGAAATTTCCTTTTCTAAATTACTCAAATATGTCTGTTAGTTCTGGCTTAACACCCGCCGCCTTTCTTGAGTTTTATAAAATTCTCTAAACATGAAGTAGTCCCTGCCACACATACTTGACCCGAGTTAGGTGGTATACGTGTAAAACTTTCCATTCCAAGGAATGCCAAATTGAAGGATAGATGTATTACAAAGAAATGCGTGTCCAGAAGGCTGCGTGCCAGGCGGCAAATGAAACGATGCGGGAATACGAAACTTGTGTCTCATTAGACTGGGGCCCGATCGATCGGGAAATCGCGGCTACCGGTGCAAATCTGTTCGGAAAGGCCCTCCTCTCTACACCTCCCTCTTACTCTGGTTAAATTATACTCGTCTGCCCACCCCCCGCCTCCATCTTTCTGCGCCTCAAAACCGACCCCCCTCTGTGACCGCACTCCCAGGTGGTTCCCCCTAATTGTGCCGGCAATTGATACGCGCACCCCGATTGAGCGTGCGTCATCAGGCGGGCTGGCGGGCGGGGGGTCGGACCTTACTCCTGTCCGTTTCCGACATGCGAAGCAAGGTGATGTGCAAAACGCCCCCACTGGAGCGGCAGTCTGGCGATTACGGCTTGGTCGCTGGCACATACTATTGACTTTCCCAACGGCTACACTGAGATGTCAAAACACCTGCTGTTTGGACTGTTGCGGAGAGCTTGTTTCGAATGGTGCGGAGAGCTTTCGATAGCAGGTGCACGCAACAGGTGCGCACAGCGCTACAGCGAGCAATATGGAGACGCCCAGGGAGTTCATTGCAAAGGAAACACGTACAAGCGCAAAAAAAAAAACACAAACACACGAAGAAACAGACTGAGACACCACGGGCGCTTAAGTAAGCGCTCGTGGTGTCTCAGTCTCTTTCTTCGTCTCTTTGTGTTTTTTTTTTGTGCGCTTGTATGTGTTTGCAATACACCAACTCGCCCAACAGTCTGTGTTCATTGCAAAGGTCTACGCGGAAGTTTGGTACCCTATTGTACAGTTTCTGGACGCGTTGTAGTTAGTGGAAAAACGAAAGAATGAAGTGCACGGTACTAGAATCTCTTTAGTGTCATCCGCCTAGCTACGATTTTGAAAATGTCCCGAAATAAATGAGGCCCAAATTTTGAACTGAGTTTAGTTCTGTGCTGCATGTTTTCCTGTTCTGCTGTCTTCATGACTAAGCAAAATTGTGCGCAGCCGCTGTCGGATAACAAATGGCAACATTCGGAGATAAGTGAAAGTGCGAGTCAGTTTCCAGTAGTAGTTTTCTGCTGATGTACTTACTTTGCCTAAAGTTTAAAGCAGAGGGTGGGTTTGCTTCTAACCGTGCACTGGGGCTCATTACGAGTCCCCAGGGTTACAAATATCTTGAAGCTAGGAGAAATTCTTATCCTCTTGTGAAAATTACGACTTCCACTCCAGCTACAAGATCCCTTCCACGCGGCTAGGAAGCAAAGCCTCTAAACTTTTCACGAACGCTTTACTCGAATCTAGTGTTTAGTTCTGTCAGGTTATTGCAGCTGCGATCGTTATTGTGGCCACTCGGTATTATTCGTAGACGTTGTTTGAACATATAGGGCCTCTGTTATCAGCAATATTGGACTTTCTTGCATCGATATTTATATATTAATGACTAACGCTTACCAGGAGCACTGTTGATTCATTTATAACTTGGGTAAACCAGTGGCCAACAAATTTCACTTGAGATAAGCCTTGTTTCATGCGATCAAGTTTTCTCTTACAACAATCACTTTAAGAAACGTGCCCCGAGTTGAAAATACCCTTTTAACTGAAAAAAAAAAATCCGCGAAGTCTTATTTTTCGCATTTTTCTTGCATAATGCGCTGAAACACGAGGCACACAGTAGACATGCACCAAGCATATCTCGCCTAGTATCCAGCCTATGTCAGCAAGGAGCATGTACCGCTGATATCCGACACCTTGGGGAAGAGAGAGTGAAACTGTCCGTACTCTGCGCCTGGCTGTGAACGTGAGACGTTTTACGCATAGCTACCGCCATACTCCTGGCGAAGCCTATCCGCTGATTCGTTTCCTGTGCAATCAGAACATGCAAGGCTACACGTTAACGGGTGCGGCGGCGGCATCTTCCACTCTACATTATTGATTGTGTCGGACGAGGCCGCGCCTGGGCCGGGAGTCGAACTACTGACCTCCGACGAGGACACACACACACACGGTGTTAACACAAACTCGCCGACCGCAGACGCTATTGGGCACGTAGCCGAGGCGCCGTGTGACCTCGCCTTTTTGTAGCGTCGCGCCCGGTTTGCGCACTGCGGGGGCATTGTGCGGTGTTGACTCGGTGGCGCGCGCGCGATGGGGGTCTGCGCCGATAGCGACCTCGCGGCCACCGGTTCGTGTATCACGTGGACAGCGTCAGTCTTACCCTTTGAACGCGCACGTCGGTTCACGTGCGCTCTGGAACGCCGCCTCGTCTTGTTTGTCACCGGAGGCAAACTGCGGCCACCTACCTGTTTTTACTTACTCTACGTGTTTACCGTACTTACTGCTCTTACTGCAGCGCGCGGGAGCGTCTGAAACAACGTGCAGGCGTGCGGTGAGATGCGACACCGCGGTGTCGAATTCCAGTTGAGGCACATGCCTGAACTTCTTTGTCTCTAACCTCCTCTTTTTCTTGGACTGCATTCATTCCTTCTGTGAAGACACGGTTCAAAGTCCTGGTGAAACAACTATACCGCGCCTCTCCTTTCCCTATGACCTAACCTAACCACAAGCAGCACTACGCAAACAGGCCCAACTCAGAGCCCTGCTTACCTTTCCGTTGGGCACACGGAGACGTCAAAACGCTTGCTGTTTTGTGCGAAAAGCAATGTTGCAGTGCACAGGGAGAGTTCAAGAGACCTTTTTGTTGGGTGCGCGCAGGTGTCAAAGCACCTTCTCTTTAGACTATTGCGAGCAGGTGCAGAGGAGACCCGCTACAGCTTCCATCGTGCTTGTGCCAAGTGCACTCAACTGTCCGGAAGGCAATGCTGCGGTGCACAGGGAGCGTTCAATAGACATTTGTATTGGGTACGCGCAGGTGTAAAAGCACCTCCTCTTTAGACTGTTGCGAGCAGGCGCAGAGATGTCTTGTTACAGCATACACAGTGCTTGCGCCAGATGGACACAGTGGTCGAGCTAGCAGTATGGTAACGCCGAGGAAGCGTTTCATGGCAAGGTCTGCACTGTAGAAAAAGTCATGCTTTTCAGGCTCCCTTTGAGGGCGGAATGAGGTAGCTATATACTGATACAAGTACTATTTGAACGTAGAAAGGTGTTGCTGCAGCGTCTTTCTAAACACAACTAAGCGCTCACTAGGACGTTCAATAGAGGTGCCTTATATCGCAGCGATAATCCGTTCTATTTCTTCCTTCTTAATACCGCGTCATTTCGAGTTGTTCTTTTCAGTGTGAGGCGATATCGCTCCGCTGGGCATTCCACTGACCAAAAAAGTATTCCCTCAGGTGATTCTGTCAGCCTTATGCTATTGCCTTGTTGTTAATATTGCATGTATTGTCAATAGTTGATGAACAATATCCATCGCCTGCTCTCGTATACTGTGGACACGGAAATCCAATGGCCCAAACAAAAGATACAAAGAAGCTGTTCCAACCGAACGGCTTCAGCTTCGATCATTTTACACTGCTTTGTGTACGTGAAAAATCAGACGGGAACCATCTGAAGGCCAGAGATGAAGTAGGTGAAACCCAAAAGAGCAGTGCCGCTGCTTGGGCGCAGTACGGATCCATCCAGGGGGACATCCGCCCTGTATTTCCTGGGTCTGTGTCCTTTGCAACATGAAGCAACTTGCCCTAAAGCAAGTACCCATAAATATTCCAACACCTTACGAAGTGTGCAACCAGGCACGTTAAAATGCGTGGAGGCTGCCGTGTTTGCTTATTTACCTTGGACTGGACGGCCGGGTCGGCATATTAATGGCTACTACCGGTGAATAGGGAACAAAAGAAAGGCATGTATAATTTCAGTGCTGGGTAGCCTATTGGAGACTGCACAGGGCAACGCGGGACGGACAAAAAGTGCCGCATTTCAAAGATTTATATCCCCTCCCCGGGTGCCCAGTCTGCAAGATCAGAGACTGTGAGGCGGATATCCACCACCTGTTGTGGGTTTGCCCGGCGCTGAAGCCGAGAATTCGGCACCTGGCGGCAGTGGGTCTTTAACCGGACAATCCGGATTCCTATATTGCCTGGACACAGGGCCCATATCATCGTTCACTTCTTGATTTCATGAGATCAGCCCACCTTTTTTCATTCATTTAGGCATCTTACTCCTCTCTCATTTCATAATTTTAGTGCCCTGAGGCAATGAACATCGCTTGAAAAAAGAAGTCAAGCTCTTAGCAATACGCCGAAGACGCATACGAGCATAGCTGAAGACCTAACTTAGTGTAGTCGCATATATGCGTCGCATGGCTATAGGAAAATGGATGGAGGAGCCATGGTCAATGCTTCAAAACAAACAGCGGAATCTCGAAGCTTCAGAGTTAAAAAAAAAAGTACTCGGTGGGAAAGTCGTATAATACAACAGCAGGACAACATGATTTAAAGGAGGCCCCATAGGTAGTCTGCACTATGAAGAAACATGTTGTGGCAACAGCGGTCAACTGAAAAATAGATATTGCCGGTTACTATCGCACAAACGTAAGAAAACGTGCATATACGTAAGAAAAATGGGTCCAACGGTGGACCAACTTAAGAGGTTCGATCAATCATGAACGAAAGGAGAAGTCACAGGACTTATGTGTACAACCAATGAATGAAATACTCGTACTTGAGGTGAACCCGTCACTATAAAGGCCAGACACGCACCACAAAGCCTAGGTATAGAAAGCGCGAAATGGCACAGAACGGCGCAGAAAGAGGCGAACAGCGGCATTTGAAAAAAAAATGGCTTTCAGGAAAGGAAATGACGCAGTAACTGTCTCACATATCTGGGTGGACACCTGAACCGCGCCGTAAGGGAAGAGATAAATGAGGGAGTTGAGAGAAGAAAGGAAGAAAGAGGTGCCGTAGTGGAGGGCTCCGTAATAATTTCGACCACACGGGGATCTTTAACGTGCACTGACATCGCACAGCACACGGGCGCTTCTTGCGTTTCGCCTCCATCGAAACGCGGCCGCCGCGGTCGGGTTCGAACCCGGGTACTCCGACTCAGCACCCTTTGCTGTTACAGTGCGACAACCGTCCGGATAATTTACTTGGAACAACACGTCTGCAACAGACGCCAAATATGAACACGATGCTACGCATTCCATCCGAAGTTATCCGATGTCCTCATGTTACAGCGGGCTTAGTTTTATTTGTTTGTTTATTTTACGACAATGCCAGGCATACCTGAAAGGCAAATGGCTACAAGACAACAATGAAAAATTGCAGTGCCCTGTGCAAATTAGTGCACCTTTCAATAGCGTTAACGCGATAATTAGAAGCATTGCCGGGAAGAACCTGTGTAACCGGAGCTAAATTCGCTGATTGGCCGGAACGAAGTAAGGTCACCAGACCGGAGCATTACCATTGGGTGATTGACTGAAGGGGAGTCACGTAACCAAGCTGGAAGTGTCGTAACTTCCGCTAAAAACATAGCAGCTGCTAACGCGATCGCATCGAAAACACATAATGTAATTAGGCGCCCCTGTAAATGTTTCTTCATATATCAGCTAAATGTATCGCGAAGCTCCGAATCATTAAAAAAAGTTAAAATTTCTGCTGCAAGATGATTCCTGTCAGCAAATGTGTGAGGTCAAAATGATTGAAGATACAGAGCTCCTGCAACAGATCTATAGCTCGCATCAGCGTAGGGGTCCTGGCATGTTCAGAAATTAACGATGTCGACCGCTCCCACGGTTCCCATCTGCGTATACCTCCTCCCGTAAGTATTGCCGCGCCCAAAACCTTCGGAGCCCGGTATATATACAATCTGATGAATATATATAGGCTATGTAGCGACTCACGGCAGACCCGCAGTCTCCGGAAGCTGCGGTAAGGATGGCGGGCGATGGTCGATTAAGCCCCAGAAACAGCGTTTACACCGACGGGAGCGGGGTGTCCCTTATTGGGGAGTGAAAGTTAGGGAGGTAGGGACGCACAATCACCGCAGCGGGATTCATTTCGGAATCGGCTTCCGTCCGTCCCGCTCGCTCCAAGTCATGCGGGCAGTCAGTTCGAAACCTTTCGGCGGATATGTACAGGAAGGAAGGCCGGGGCTATGGATTCAGCGTAATTAGGGGAAAAAGCACAAACCGGCGCCAGCAGCCCCGCTTTTGCCGCGAAGTACATTTAGGGAGAGGATGCGTGGACCACGTAGATTCAGTGAAGCTCCCTCCACCCCTTCCTTCTTTGCCAACCTTCCCTACCTTCCCTCTAGCCTTCCTGGAGATCCCCATTTCCCGCTCCTTTTCCAACCTCCCTAATTTTCCCGCGCACTCCGTCCGTGCACCGCAGGTTTCACCTCAGTCCCGCCTGATTCCTTAATTTGATGTCTGGGAACCGAGAGGGAAATACTCGTTTGAGGGGTCGGTGCGCACCGTTAATGCGCTGCTGATGGAAGCGAAGGGTTGTGTGTGGAAAGGAGGTATATATTTGGGCAGGTGCCCAGCTTAAAACGAGGCTTTGGCGTAATGCTTTTGGCAATCGACACGTCGCGTCTTTCGTTCATTCTGCAAGGCTGGTGAGAGCGTGTTTAAGAGACGACTTGATGCTCGTCGAGGGGCATGCGATCTTACGAATGTAAAAATTACATTCTGGAGGAAGTCGCATTTTAAACGAAGCAGAACGTTGTTATGATAACTGCCGGGGCAAAAGAGCTAACGGGTTTAAGAGCAGCATGATTGCATCGTACTCGAAGCCCCGTAATGCGCCGTGAAAATAGATTTGTAGCGCCTTGTGTTTGAAAGCGGACGTTCTAAAGCCTCCTGAGGCACGATGAAATGTTGCATTTAGAACGTTCGACTAACCGGATTAAAAAAAAAACAGACTTTCCCTAACTCGAACGATTCCATAAACTTAAGGGAAATGTTTCATGCTTCCTAAAGAACACAGAACAGGGACAGGGAAATAGCCGCCGCGGTGGCTGAGTGGTTACGGCGCTCGGCTGCTTGCCCGAAAGACACGGGTTTGATCCCGGCCGCGGCGGTTGAATTTCAATGAAGGCAAAATTCTAGAGGCCCGTGTACTGTGCGATGTCAGTGCACGTTAAAGAACACCAGGTGGCCGAAATTTCCGGAGCCCTTCACTACGGCGTCTCTCATAGCCTCAGTCGCTTTGGGACGTTAAACCTCCATAAAGGAAACCAAAGAACAGGGAAACGGCTTTAATGAAATATTTGGTTGTTATGAGAGAATTATTGGTCAGTGTCTTTACCGCCAACTTCATTCTCTTTCGCACTTTGCGTTGTTCTGGCTGGAAGGCTTCGTTGTTGAGCATTTCATTTTTTTTATTTTAGGAATTCCTAGAGCAAGTTTGATATGAATTCTGTTGTCACTGTCACGTGACATCGAGTTGTGGTGTTCGGTAGCAATGGTGTTCAGCCTTGCAGCCATAGAGAGGACGCCTTGTAAAATCTACCCGTTTATTTTCTGCTCTGCAGATGACATCCTCAAAAATTGCATATCAGTACGTTTACCGCCACGTGCCTGAATTTAGTTATTTAATTCGCAACAAAGAAAACGTCGGATAAAGATTTTGAACTTCGATCTCGTGTTGCCTACACTGGAGAAAAGTAAAAATTGTCAGGTTTATTGCGAAAATTGTGATGACTGCGTCATTATTATCGGGTAATTATAGTTACACGTGTGCCACTGACACTAATAAAACTGCGCGTACATATTTACGCGCATACGAAAAGTTAACTGGATAATTGAAATTGCTTTATCACTTGCCGATAGAGCAACAAGGTCACACAAAATTTTGGTGAGTTTTGCTATTTTTTACCTTTTGCAGTGACCTTATACCTTTGACTTTCAAGTTTTCTTGGTAAATATATAAAATAAAGCGCGTTTCTGCTACACCGTGAGGAATTGACAAACGTCTGCAAGCACAAAGGAGAATTACTGACATTTTTACAGCTTCTGTCGTACGTGATACGCACGGCGTCACACGGTTGAAACATCCAGGTATCTGCTTCCGACGGATCGCTGAACGCCGAGCGAGCAGCGTCTATATTTGTACGAAACGGCGGCAAACTGAACGCCGATTGATTTAGAGTGGAGTGCGTGGACGCTGGGCTTAGGCACCGATAACGGTCAGGATATTCGGCTTGAAGGAAGGTAAACAATCGTTTTTTTTTTGTCTGCCGATCCTGCAATGTCACTCATGAAGTATTGAAAGTTTGAACTTCGTTAAAAGACATGCTTGAAACTACCGGCTATAAAGGTTTTGCGCGGTTATTGAACAGAATGGTTTTTATTTTGGATAGGTTGAGGCTTATTCGGACAAGGAGAATGCGAGGCTGACCGGTTTAATCCGGTTCAAAAAGACGTCTCATCGCGATACCATTAGAAGCTTCATGGGGCCAGAATGCGTCATCGGTCATAAAATTCGCTCATTGGATGGCGGGAAGTGAGGTCACCAGACCGAAGAATTTCAATTGGCTGGGACGAAGTGACGTCTCTAAACCGTAAGTGACAACTACGCGTTTCGACGCATCTTCATTGCGTCCGTGTGATCGCCTCTAGAAACCTTCAGGGAAGCATCTGACCAGCTAGAGGACCCGAAGCTAGAGAATGTGTGCAGACAGGCATGTAGGGGTCCGCAAATACGACCATGAAACGATGAAAACTTTACAAGACTATTCGTAAAGGCATCAACAGCTTCTGATGCTATCGCGTTGCGAACACACAACGCAATTATTTGCCCCCTGTGAATTGTTTTTTGTTAGCAGATAGAGGGGCGGATAAGCTAGGTTAGCTTCAATAAATCAATTAATCAATCAATCAATCAATCAATCAATCAATCAATCAATCAATCAATCAATCAATCAATCAATCAATCAATCAATCAATCAATCACTCACTCACTCACTCACTCACTCACTCAATCAATCAATCAATCAATCAATCAACAAATCAGTTGCTAGACCGTAAAATCAGACAATCTATACATCGGTCAACTTCAACTGCGGAAATTCAATGCCCTGGTCGAGAGGAAACCGGTGAAAAAATATTCGGTTTAATGAAACCGATTGATTAGTTTCAGGCTTAGTGAAACTCGGAGCATAATGCATAACGCAAGCGACTGGGCCAACAAAATTTAAAGGTGATCAAGTTTATTGATGTGGAGGCATTGTGACAGCATTTTCTTTCACTCGGCAGTCTATTGCACTTCTTTTTAATTCTATTCCAATTTAATTCATTTGTCTTTCACTCACCAATGCACTAGAATTCTGACTATCAAATTTTTTTACTCCAATTTTGATTCTATTTCTATTTTATTTCTCGTCGAAATCGCTTCTTTCATTCATTTTTGCTTAGTCATTCTTAGTCTGCAGCCGCCGCGGTGGCTGAGTGGTTAGGGCGCTCGGCTGCTGAACCGAAAGAGGCGGGTTCGATCCCGGCTGCGGCGGTCGGATTTCGATGGAGGCGAAATTCTAAAGGCCCCTGTACTGTACGATGTCAGTGAACGTTAAAGAACCCCAGGTGGTCGAAATTTCCGGAGCCCTTCACTACGGCGTCTCTCATAGCCTGATTTGCTTTGGGACGTTAAACCCCACAAAACCAAAACCAATCTTAGTCTGCCCTCTCCATTCTATCACCAACAAGTAGAGAGAGAGAGAGAGAGAGAGAGGTAAATCCTCTAAAACTCCAACCACATCCGCCAGGTTTGGCAAGTCGAGGCTTCACACACACGATGGTGAAAGTACGGGAGAGTTGGTTGTTCAATGTAACGTCGTCACAGCGCGAAAACGACATCATGAAAGGGAAAACAGAACACACACAGCGCACTGATGTCGTTTTCTCGCTGTGACGACGTTACACTTCACACCAACGCCGTACTGTTTTCGCCTTCGTAACCATCTTAATGTTATCTCATTAATGAGTAAACGAAGTGAAAAGAAAACCCGAAGTGGCGTGACAAGGCATCTGGGAATCACATCCTCATTGGCCACATATAAGCGTTCTTCGCATATCGGCAACGGTTCATTACGGTGAATCCATTTCTCTTCGCCACAGATTCACGAGCCACTTGGGGCTTCCAAGAAGCAACGGCTCGGCTGCAGAGCACTGCCAGCGACCGCCCCACTCGAGATAAGATCGGCGACGAATGCGAACATGGGCGCGCGTCCCGCTCCTATCCCGCGTTTGCGCGCAGCCAGAAAGACTCACCGAAGAAGCAAGGAGCGCGACAGACTGATAAGGGGATGCCGTGTGGGGCGCACTGCTTAAAGAAAGGACATCCTTGCCGGGTATTGTATCTCTGCAGACGTTACAAAATGGACACGTCAGCGTACTCTGGCGATTCTGTACGGCAGCATCGCGAGGTGTGTTAACCCTTTGAGACGCCGCTAGTAATTCATGTATTAAAAAAATATTTCAGGAAGCTGATCATTAACTCAAGAGAACGGCAGCGCCACTAAGACAGCGCAAGAAAGAATACGAAGCATGTCCACAACAAATTGTTGAGCGGGTCGATACAGTCTTGCTCAAAATTATTAAGGCCACAGCATTCTGCTGAAGCGAAATGAATGTTCGTAGAATGCTCCATGTAGCGAATGATTCAAAAAACAAGTCAAGCAGGAAGCGTCTGTACCACAAGAAGAAACCTTCCGCTAGCACTTCAAGGTCATTCGGTCTTTATTAGTGCCGCAATTAGTGTCGTTATGCGGCTGAAGAGAAAGGCCTTTGGCCTTAAGACTTTTGACCAAGACTGTACATGCTACAAGTGAAGGACGGCGCACCTAAGACAGCACACGAAAGCGCACGGCGCATGCGCACCATGCACCAACTCGCTCAACAGTCCATTCTCTTGCATAATTTATTAATCAATGCGAAACACGGGCTGTTATTTGCAGCAGGCACGCATTAAGTTTTGTACAGGGCATCGCAGTAGTATGAAACTGGCATCGAAGAACCACGCAGTATTTGTGAGATGGGCATTCAAAGGTTCGCAGGATAGCATTTTTCTTTTCTTTTTTAACTTAACATAATCTAGAGAGCCACAATGAAATGATAATATTAGGCTATTAGGTACAAAATCTGAGTGCATGGGGAAATTCAGGAACTTATTCCCAAGCTGTCGGGTTTAAGAAATATTTAATGTTTTCGGTAGGAAGCGTGAAAAACCAGCTGAGTCGCAATATAAAGTTTGCTAAACATGTATGAAACAACACTAACAAAAAGCACTACTAGTTGTAGCACATTCTCAAGAAAGCCTGCCTGTGTTCTATACGCTCAGTGCTTTTGTCCTTCGGCTGCTGACCCAAAATACACGGGTTCGACGCCGGCCGCGGCGGTTACATTTCGATGGAGGCGAAATTATATAGGCCCGTGTACTGTGCGATGTCAATGCACGTTAAAGAACTCCAGGTGGTCGAACTTTCCGGAACCCTTCACTACGACGTCCCTCAAAGCCTGGGTGACTTTGGGACCTTAAACGCCCATAAACCATAAACCAAGTAACAGCAATACCGAAAACACCTAACAACCGCAAGCCAGCCTCGAGAAAGGTTCCTCAGGGCCACGTGCTATACACGAGAATGCCGAGCTCGGCCTGCCGAGCAGTTTCTTTCCGATACTCTCGGCTCCCGAGCCTTCGGGACTCGCGGCTCCTCATCACCGCTCTCGGAGCTCGCGAGAGCAGTCTCTTCATTCTGAGCAGGGCCGCCAGAGAGAAGCTAGTAAAGCGTGATTAGTCCAGACGTAAGAGCCGGCGCTACTCGACCGACGTTACTCTTCGTTAGCGGGTCGACGAGAGAGTTATGAGGCCCTCCAGATTCTCGTCACGCCCACTCTGCCCATCCATGGGGCGTCTCGCCTAAACAACAAAAACAACGCAAAGTAAACACTGATCTCGAATAACTCTCCATCCTCCAGCCACGGCGGCAGTGCGCGTATGTGAGCGCCCTGGTGTCTTTTTTTTTTTTGCGCTCGCTGTATCTCCGAATTTGCCGCATTTGTGCAGGTTGTACGCGCTTGCTGTCGGCGCGTTCATTCGTTTGTGTTTGCGTGCTTGGCCCGTACAGTTGCTGGCCAGGGCTCGTCCTGTGCAGTGCACCAGGAGTGGCGTGTTTACCCGCCGCGTTTTCTGCACGTCGCGGGCATGGCTTTCGAGGGGCTTGGTCAAGATGACCGCGGGAGTGTTCTCCTTTGGCCTGTTTATTTTTGTTTCTTCGACGGAAAACAATGTGTCGAGGTTCCCTGCTTCGCGTCACTCGATATGTATTGGAGTTATGTGCGTGGGTCACGCTTCTTTTGCACTTTTTGTTTTGTTTTTGAATGTAAACAAAAACCTCTTCTATACCAAAGCAAGAAATAAATAGATACATCGCTTTGATTTTCGCTGTTGTTTCCTTGCATGAAGAGAAGTTTCGAGAGCTTGCTTCAAACGACTTGTTTACAGCGAACAGGGCTTTAAAGAACGAGAGATATGGAGAGAGTTCTTAGAGGTTATGAATAATTTATGGGACGACATACGCTTCTATTTGTTTCAACGCTGTTCCTTGACGGCGCTATGAAAATGACTAGCTTGTTTTTGGGAGTGTTTATAAATGTGCATGCGAGGCAAGTGTGCTTTTTCGAGAGCTTACTCGAAACTGCGTTCTTTGCGGCGTAGCTGCATGGCGTTAGAAAGAATGAGACTTCTTGAGTACTCGCGTTATGCAAATTCACACTTCGCTTCCACACGTCCGCACGGTCTTTTACGTGGTTTTGCTTGTGAATGGTTTATATTCGTGAATTCAGAAACTTGACAGGAGGAGCTCTCCTCAAAAGAGAGATTTCGAGTTTCTGATTCTCATTCCTTTCGAGTTGAATGATGTGCTCCGCTGAGCTCAAGCGCTGATCGAGCCTTAGAAAGGCTTTTTTTTTTTTCAGCGTTTTCTTTCTCTCGATAATGCGTGTACATGGTTGGCACACCGGAGATTTTAGTCACGTTCTCGGAGGAATGTTACACGAACTAAAGGCGAAAGCGAACGAGAAGAATCTGGTGAGAAGTATAGGAAACGTACAAAGAGAAGGAAAAATGAAATTGAGCGTTCACAGAAGTAGGAGTAAGTTTTACCAGAATAATGAACGCATGCATGATCGGCGTATTACCGAAAGTTTTTCTGGTCACAGAATGTGACACTTCGCGCGTGTGTACAATGACGTCAAAGGACCACCCCTGTCAGTTTTTTTTCATATGCTGCATTTGAAGCATATGGCAGCCAATTTAAGTTATGCATTAGCTCTCCTCTTGTTCCTGTTGTGTTTTCGTGTCGGTAGTGTCAAATCTGCGCTTCTGACTACCCTTTTAGCAACGCCATCAGAGCTGCTTAGAGTGACATAGGTGCTCATTAAGATGGCGACTTTACTTGGCATCTAGGTGCTTGGACACTACTACTACTACTTGTTTATTTCGGTTCATGAAATACAAAAACCGAGGACATACAGGCTAAAGGTGTTGCAAACACCTGACAAGGGTCTGTAGTCCTGGACATTGACAATCAGCGGCAAACAGCAACAGTTTTAGAAACTTTGCGCAGAAGCCATCCACAATCAAAACAAAGTCAAAGCCTAGGAGGCAACTTAAAAGTAGAATACACTTGCATGAAGGAAAGAAGTATAAGGCATAAGAATGAAAATGCATTAGTAAACACAAGGGTGAAATTTGTGTCGTTCACCTAGGGTCGTTCACCCTAAGCTTCTTTGAAGAAGCGATAAGTGAATGCGCATTAATGGGATGTCATAAGACATGAACAGAGGAGGCAGTATTACCCTGTAGTTAGAAGCATCAGACTTAACAAATCTACATTTACGGGGGAAGCAAATAATGAGCACCTGACAGTTATTATGTATAACCCGCGCACAAATTTTGTTCTTTGAAAGAGCAATGCTTTTGTGCTCCAATAGCTTCCGGAGCGTACAGTACTACCAGTATCGTCAGCCGCTGCAGCACTTCGCGATGAAGACGAAGTTTTCTCGCAGTACTGAAGCAATTTGAAGTGCTCTTCTCTGCGCACTCTGATTCGCCATCGTCTATATGTGAGTACCCGAATCCGACAAGTAGACTTGCAGTGCCTATCTGCACCATCACTGATGTTCATAGTTTCATAGTCAAAAAGATCTGCGGTTCTTTGTGATGCAGAAGGTTTCCTTCAATCTGTGAAAGAACCTGGCGATGGGCCCCTTTGTACACGCAGTGATTTTTCATTATTTCCTGACTGTCGGTCACCCAACCCCCTTGGGATCTTGCTCTGTCTACCTGCACAGTCCATATTGTTCTTCGTTAGAGCTTCTCGCGAATGCTGTTATCTTGAGCAGTGTCCCATATGAAAGACAAAGGGCCAGGAGAACGAGACGAGATGGAGAGACTTAAGCAGGCTGCTGCCATGTCTTATCTCCCCTTCCCTATCTCTTCTGTTTGCGGGCACGTACACACACAGACCTATGAGGCCTAAGTGGTCAAACAGGGCACTTCGGTTCCGACAAGGCCACGCCTAAAAGCATCCCCCACACTTGAGCTCTCTTCACTCGTTTCTAATTCACGCTCATTTAGCAGGCCACGGACTCTTCGCATCTTGAGTGGCTGCACTTCGCCGCTTGCTTCGAATGTGGCAATCATGTGCAGGGCTGGGAAGTCCTCGTCTCCGTGTCGTGTACGCTTCCGCGTTCGTATATAGAGTGAGAAGCAGCTTTTGTCTTGCTTTGACGACACTGAGCCGTGCCTTTTAATTGACGGAGTGAAAGTTGCTTGAATCTTCCTGTGGTGATAACGACGAGATTATTCCTTGCTAGGAATGCACTCGCGAATCGATTTCTTCAGTGATAATGCTCTTCACACTCTTCAGGCTATTTAGCTTCAGTGCCGCATTTTGTACGTTATAATCGAATACTCCTTCTTTTTGTTTCAGGTCAAAGGGAGTGTTATCCTGCTAGGCGATGACCGTAATGGGCACTTTAGAAAGGGTGTGGAAGCTAGCGAGCATGTGTCATGTACAGTCCTGGTGGTCTTGTCTTGAAAAAATGTTTTGTAATGAAAATGAGAATACCTGAACCTTGCCTACCCTCACGGCGTGGTTCAGGTGTCCAAAGATATATGAGACAGATACTGCGCCATTTCCTTTCCCCAAAAACCAATTATTATTATTAGAGGGAGGGAGCTGTAGAGAGAAGTCAGCTGTTCCCTCTTTGATAGCGAGTATGGGGAAAATGCTGGGGACCTTTTTGCTCTTTTGGACACTGGTTACAGAGATCGGAGGACGCAGGTTATACAGGATATACACTTCTGACACAGTACTATGCACAGGTTTGGTCTAATATCCTTGCATGAAATGACACTTCGGTATGAAGTACTAACGAAGGTAATGTTCAGTACGTTTTAAGATGAAATGCAGTCTGTGCGACCAACACAAACATTTAGCAAAGGGGGGTGCGGTCTATATATACTTCTGTGGCATTTCAGCTAGTAATACAGACCGTTCTAAACTTTATTTTGCTTTTCTACTCCTTTGCGTCCTGAACTGATGTACTACAGACTTTTCCTATCTTGTGATAGTAGCTTTAATCTTGCGTCTTAGGACACAAGGAAGCCCACATTTTTTTTGTTCTGAGATATTTGAAGAAATTTCAAGCACTTCCTTTTCTTTCTGTTTCAGTAAATAGAAAGCAAGAAATTATTGCTCTTTCGTTTCTAGGTATTTTCTTCTGACTTTCTACTTCCTTGTTATATTCGCTTATCTGAATCGAAGATATTCTGTTTGGCAAGATTACATAGGCTTCTGTAACATGAAAAACACATTTCTTTCCTTTGTCCTCTGTTTAATAGGTAACAGCAAAGCCCATCGTTTTTTCCTTATCTTCTACCTCCCTACTTCTTTGTAAAGGCTTAGTTTGGATATTTTTTTTTCTGTCTTGAAGAAGCTAAGTTTGAGTAGACGCTTCAGACTCCCGTTAAAAGAAATGCAGATCAACTTTCTTCTTTTGTCCTCGAGATATCGGAGAAGTACTTGATTGACGAACAAGCTACCACGCGAAAGCGAAAAATCGTGTACTGCACCTTGTCATCGTACATTATTGTCGGTAATGGGGAATATACGCGTCAATACACGCACACAATTTGATAAAAAACAATATATGCGCAGGCGGCTTGATTGCATGGCGTACGTTCTGCGTGAGACAATGAGACAAGTGTGATGTCTTCGCGCTCATCTTAAGCGCGAACAGCGCAAAACGAACGAAACACACACATAAAAAAAGCGACGAACAAGCAATAAACCAATATGTTAAAAAAAGGAAAAAAAGGGCTCCTTTCGCGGAATTTTCTTCGTGTTTCTTTACTTTTTCGTTGTTTTCTGCGTCACGTACCAACTAGTCGTGAGGTTGATCGCTGTAAGCGTGTTTACATGTCTAAAATGTTGAGTAGGAAATTAACTGCGTCAGTTTGCACGCCGTTAGCTGATCATGAAGGTGCTTGTCGCATTATGCCAGGAATTGTGGGGCCGGAATTAAGCGCGTAGATATTTATGCGGCTTTTCTCTGGTTGTGATTTTTTTACCCCAACTTTTTGGAGGGATACTGGGAGGAAATTGAAAGGAAACTCAAAGGAAGGGCATTCAAATTGAATTGGTTGCCGGCGGAAAATTTTTGGTTCACAGGATAATTAGAGGAAATTCTAATAATGAACATTGGGATCAAAGAAATGACATTGAGGTAAACTTCATGGAAAGTGGCCAATTTATGGTTCACAGAACACTGGGGGGAAGTTAAAAAAAATGACAGTGAGATTTAATTCACGGGCAGTGGCCAATTTTTGGTTGCAAGACGTTTGAAGGTGGTTGCGTCGTACTACCTTTGGGCAGTTTACTTTGGAGTCAAATGAAATTCGCATTTTCGTAACGGCTGAGGTCAGAAATCGGACTCGTATTTGGGGACACTCTGCGGCGCCTGCCCTTACGGGAGCATTAGAGATTAATGTCACATTATGTCATTAGCAGGACTGCTTTACAGGGCGCTTTTTTGTAGTCCAGGCTTATGCAGTGCCCTTGCAGTTAAAGCCGGAATTGGTGGCAATGAATAGCGATTTTGTTAACCACCCCACGCGCGCTGCGCTAAATGCGTTTGCATAACCTTGCCAGATAAACAAAAAAAAAGAGTTCATAACTTCTATGGTCATATTTTTGCAAGAAGTCAGATATTCAATGAAATTTTAACGTGCTAAAAAAGAAAAAAAATGCATGAATTTCTGCCTCGAATACACGATGCCCAAAGGTAGTCCATAAAGTTAGGGTCGCTGGTTTTTCAAAATTGTCTTTTTTTATCGCTGCCGGTTGCGACGGAGAAAAAAATACGCACTTTTATATATTTAAATGCGGTCTTCACACACCTGGGGCTGTCTATCCTCCTGAGTCTCTCGAAAAAGCCCTGGTATTGGGAAATGAAGCTGAGTTTGTCACAAGTTATCCTGGAGCCACACAGATACAACGGGAACTTGAGCCTATTAATATGATTCACTGCCTACTCATCGCCACCAAATCGTTTTTGTTTTTTCTTGATTAGGGTCGGCCATTATTAGGTCAACAATGTCACGCTACAGCGACATGCACCGCACCCTTCGCCATCTCAGTTTTCATCAGAGGGCTGACCACTGAATCGACAACCCACCAATTTTTTAATCAAGGTGATTAACTTTTATCCAAATGACCAGTCACATTAGTAGATAACCGTTCTGCGTGATACTGAGAGAACTTCCGCAAAACGAGCTAACTTCAGCATATGTATGATATGCTTAAATAAAGATGTCCAGAAATCGAGTTCAGGCCGCAAGCTGTTTATGGAATGCCCTCTTATACCGGATATTTCATGTAAGGTATGCTGCAATTTTTAAAAATAGGCTTTTCGAATAAGACGACCGCTTTTTTTTTGTCATAGCAATAATAGGGGTATAGCGTATCACAATACAGCTAACGCGTGCGAACTAGTAGGCTGGTTAATTATGACTGAGTAGTTAACTTTTTAACTATTGCAGTTAGTCTCCATATTTATTGAGAGGCGTGTAGCCCATCATAATTACTGTCTATATCGTTTTTTATACCTCGAAAGCGCAGTTATCCTCGGCGCTGTGGTCCGACAAATTTGGTCTATTTCGACGAGTTACGTGCACTGGAGGGGTTTCTTTGCCTGCTAGCTTCTCGAAAGCGCAAGTATTTTGGCGTGATGTAGGGAAAATTTGTTGGTCCACAGCGCCTATGGTAACTGCTTTTTAGAAATTCTAAAATCTGATACTGGCATTACTTACGTGGACTACGCGTTTCTCACTAAATAAGGAGACTAATAGCAATATTCAGAGAAAGGTTCAATTTTAATATTAGTTGACCAGCTTACTAGTTAGCACGTTTTAGCTGTATTCTGTAGCGTTATACCGCTGACATTGCTATGCTCGAAAAGACGCTCCTCTAACTCAAAAAGCCTAATCTTAAAAGTTGCGGAACAGCTTAGGTGAAATTAACACCCGTTATACACTCCTCCTCTTCACCTCTTTGGCGGGCGAGTGGCTCATCCAACTACGTCTCTCTCTCTCTCTCTCTCTCTCTCTCTCTCTCTCTCTCTCTCTCTCTCTCTCTCTCTCTCTCTCTCTCCACCAGCTGCACTGGAGAGCGTTTATTGAGTCGCCAGTCTTGATTCCCGCAAAGCGTCTTGAATAGGCCGTCATACCCAAACTCCTGGAGCTTCGCCCGAAGCAGAGGGATTATTGCGCTGTCACTCATACATGGGAAGCACCTAATCTCCTTACGTGATGACATGCTTAAGGAGGAGGAAAATGTTACGAATACAGGAAACCAACGGGGACAGCATGAGCTGTCTTCCTCTGAGTGGGTACGGTGGCCACACCTTTGAGGAAAAAGTTTACGAGGGTGAAAAAAGAGGGGAATTTCAGAGAGGGAGAGGCAGCTTTGTATTGTGCTGGGACTGAACGCCATCATACTAGAATACTGACAGATGAAAATAGCGACGACTTCGAGCCTTGAGCCTGCGAGCAAGTCCAGAACAAAGACGAAGGAATCGCCACCGCGGAGGCTGGGTGGTTATGGCGCTCGGCTGCTGGCCCAAAAGACGCGGGCTCGATCCCGGCCGCGGCGGTCGAATTTCGATGGAGGCGAAATTCTAGAGGCCCGTGTACTGTACGATGTCAGTGCACGTTAAAGAAACCCAGGTGGTCGAAATCTCCGGAGCCCTTCACTACGGCGTCTCTCATAGCCTGAGTCGCTTTGGGACGTTAAACCCCTGTAAACCAAACCATGAACCAAACCAAAGACGAAGGCTAAACTACGGCTGGCCCATAAGTCCTCCGCGATGAATATGCTAAGAAGCGTAGTGGGCTAAAGCCTGAGAGGCCTGAGCTGTCGGGGAGAATCACATGATTAGTGGGTGTCGCAGATATGCTGCCTACTCCATTGTTCACTGTGAGCAAAAACAACAAAAAAGAAGTAGCGTAACAGTGCTCTGAGCTTTACGATCTGTTGTGTCTGCTCAGCTGGGCTCTTTTCGAAGTCGGCAGCAGGCAGCGCGCATGTGGAGGTGCAGCCGGCGCAGCACAGATTCCGCGTTGAGTGGCCATTCAAAATAGAGGAGTGCGCCTCGAGCATCGGTGCTTGAAACAAGTGCGCGGCACCACTCGTGCATCTGCGGGGTGGCGGCACTCGCAACTTTTATCGAAACGGTGACGACGACTGCTATACGGAAGCATTCATTGCGCGATCCGTCCACAAGTGGCACGCCGCGAACAACACAGCAAACAGCTTTCTCTCTCTATTGTGTCGTGGCTGCGAGTGGGAGTGCGCGTTGCTTTCAGGGCGTATGCAGTTCGTGCGCGTGGAAGAGATAAAGAGTTCTCTTTTGTGAGAGTGTTTCGTGGCACGTACTTGTTGAGAATGTTTCGCGCACACAACTTGAGGGTGTGCTTGTGATTAGCAATTATGCTATCTCCAGCATATTCATCTTCGATGAATGGAAGCCTCTTCAGATGAAACTTCACGCCACTTGCGTGGCACCAACTGATGTGTAGGGCCGCATTTAGTCGGCCCTTTGAATACTAATCAGCTCATTTAAGATCAATACGTGCATTACTGACTCCCGGATTGATTATTACACGTGTGATTGACTGATTCAGCCAGTCATTCTTTCCTTCATTCTGATTGATTGATTGATTGATTGATTGATTGATTGATTGATTGATTGATTGATTGATTGATTGATTGATTGAAGTGTCGTTTCAGCACAATTTTACGCACCCAAGTGTAACATATGGGCCATGACGTACGCACTGGGGAGGGCTCTACATTAACTTCCGACTATGTGGTGTTCTCCAATGTGCACCGAAACCCTACTGATGTCGGAGTCGGCGAAACCATGGTCAGCGAACGCTGAAGCGATTGAGTCACCGCGGTGGATGTTTAAGAAAATCGTAGATCCATTTTGCACGCTAGCTGTTTGGTACTGGTCAGCTTCCGGTCACTGCTATGTCCGCCAGAGACCAAGTTATCTTGAAAGAAAACACTGCAGGATGGTTATCAAGAGGGCATTCCTCAGGGCATGCCAAGAATAGATTCGCGTCAGAATTTATATGGAGGGGAGGGGGCGGTATTTGTGCTATTTATGCTTATTGTACCATAATTATTTGCGGCAAATATAGCTGTATTAAGTGTCGATTGTAGAGTAGGTACTAATTATCTTTCATTTGTGAAATAAAGAGCAAAACAACGAATTGCTTCAACGTGATCGAAACCTCGATAAATATGTTGCGGCTCCAAACAGCCATGGCATCCAGCTATTATAAAAACTATTTTTCAGAACCTTTATTTACTTTCAACGAAGTTGCATTCTAGTTCTTAACTACTTACATCCCAAGGCCGCAAATGTGGCTAAAAATATGACCGCATTACGGATCATAAATCAAAAGTGATGCTCCAAAATGACATTCAGATGTTGGAATTTCTGCGCTGACTTAGCAACGCAGTATCTGAATACTATTTCAGAGCTTCACTCTAGTATGTGATCCGCTATCTGCTCATGCTTTCCGGCTAAAGATTACTTTTCTTTTTCTTTAGGTAAACTTTACCACATTGCTTAAATGCTTGCAGTGAAAAAAGCTTTCTGCCAAAAAATTTTATGGTTTTCAGATCGCTTTCTCAGCAAGATCGTAGGATATGCGGGTACTTATTTCTTCGCGTTTTTTAAGCCATACCAAGATGTTTTTGCGTTGTCTAACGCTGTCTTACTTTAACTGGGCGCGTTATGAACGACACCTAGATGAGCACCACATCTTATAGCCCTCACAAGTACGCGTCACGGAATGGATAAATAAGAACAGGAAAGAAAGATAATGTTGCCGTTTACAAGTACCTCTCCAATATTTCCAAGTGCATAAGTTTGACAGTCCTCTCACTGGCTCTAAAATTCTCCCTCCAGAAGTGGCTCCAGTAACACCAGGTGGGAAAGAAACCTCGCTAAGCCTGCAGCGAGGAAGGCTATATACTCCGTGGCGGCAAAAGGCTAAGCCGCAGGAGAATGAAATTAATGAATGATAAAAATGAAACTGCTGAAGCGGGGGTTTAAGTCGAGTCAAGGTGAGGCAAGCCAAAGCCCGCACAAGAGGATTTTCACCGCACAGATATGTAATCCCGTCGAAGCGGCGCCCTCATCAAAATCGAGGGGCCTTCCCTCTTTCGCTATACACTTGGGAGTCCCTGCAACGACTTGTTTGAAATCGACGACCAGCGTCTGATTGGAAGTGCCCTGATCCCAAAAGAGCAAGAAAGAGTAGCGCGCTCATGCTCTCTCTCTTCTTTGATCCGCCTCTTCCTTGTATTGAATTTTTTTTTGTTCGCTATTGTGCTGCTTTCAGCGTTTGGTATTCGCGCGCACGATTGTAAGCGATGTTAAGGTACTAATAAGAAAGGTAAGAGGAGGGTGTGCACCAGAGAAAAGGCGGGAGAGCTGGATAGAAGAATCTGAACGGATAAAATGGAGATAATCGAGCTACAAAACATGCAACTAGTATAAGGCACAGCCTCCTTCAACGCGGCGTTCTATCTTGGCGATGCCTTGGAGCCTTCGCTGGCGGTGACAGAGGGCTCCAAAAGCTGTACGGCAAACTATAGATCCCCTTCCCGCACTTTCCTCCTCTTCGCCTATTCTCTCCCCCCTCACCCTCTCAACCCTAACCAGCATATTAAAGAGAAGGAGGTGTGCCCCGTCGTCGTCGTTGTAGAGGCCTCCACAGTGTGCATGCAAGAGCCTCCGGGCCGAGAGCCGATGCTCGAGTCAGGAGTGGGGATTAGTGCTGTTTCTCCTCTAGTCTCGCAAGTACGGCGGAGAGAAGGCTTTACAGTGAGGTGAAGAGCAGCCCCTCGAAGGGAGTGTCAAGTTCGACGACCAAGCGAGCTGCTGGCTGCTTTCACATTTACCATCACCTTTATCCTGTGCTATGGCCCCCCTCCCCTATACCGTCCTTCATCTCCATCATTCTCTTCCCAGCGACGTATTCTGAAGTATACCGATCGAAAAACTGAGAGAGAAGGTAAGAAAAAGAGAGGGGGGTCCCGACGACTTTGCACAACAAAACAGGCTGCTTGCTAGTCGGAGAGGCCGCTTGACTTTTGATGCTCCTAAACTGTCTCACAAAGCCAGGGCGAGCCGTTTTGCAGGAACGCAATGAGCGAGAGCTCCCGCTTAGGCGAGAAACCGGAGCACAATTTCAAACTCTATACCGATGAACAAATAGGACCCTTCGGAGGGGGAGGGGGGGGGGGAGGTGTCAAGCGATACTCCGATATGGGAGCTCTCTCCTGCGCTCCACACATGAAAGCCCCAAGTGCGCGCATGCCATCCGTAGATATATATTATACGGTGTATGCCGATCGTGTAACACCTGGGCTCCGCAAAGAGAGAGCGACGCGACTCGACAATGGCAAATTGTCGGAAACAGCTTCCATTGTGTGTTTCCCGTATTCCTCCTCTCTGGCGCTATCTGAGCTCATGCAGTGGAAGCGGTGGTGGCTTGACGCGGCGCTATAATGTGGCATCAATCCCAGAGAGAAGGCAAAGAGGCGGCGAGCCGCGCTGGCCCGGGGTATAGTATACGCTTTTCAAACAGTGACCGAGGAGCGTTCTTTTCGCCTTTCGCGCCCCCTCCTCTCCATTCTTTTTCCCTTTTTTCACGCCCCCTTCCCTTATTCCTTTCGCAGCGCTTCCATCGCGACCGGCGCTAACACTGCAGCGGCGTTGGCAGCACGACTTCTTTTGTTCCGCCCTGGCCCGCACCGTGTGGTGCGGTCGAGCCCGCCTCTCAGAAGCCGTGGCGGCAGTCTCTTTCTCTGCCTCTTCTTTCTATCCTTCTTTCTTTCCTTTTTTCCCGATGCGGAGTAGGGGGTGAAGGGAGGGGGGTTGCCTTTATTTCAGTCCGAGCCCTGTGCAAATACTCACTCCCACATTTGGAACACCATCTGGTGGAGAAAAGCCCTCACTCCTGTCGTCGCGTCGGTCCCTTTTTCGCCGGTAAGGGCTCGCAGTGGCGACGCCATCGGGAGGATGCGGGCAGGAATAAAAAAAGGGTATAAAAAAGGAGGGCATAGGGAAGGAGGGGTGGTAAGAGCGCGCGCCCTGACAGAGGACCGAGAAGAAGAGAGGAGTGACTGCGAGAAGAAGGAACGATGGAAGGAGAGATAAAGGGAATGTGTGAGAGAGAGGGAAACGCCGTTTGGCGGACAGCGGGATAGGGGCACCACGCTCGCCTTCGTGTGCGAGCTGCAAGGCGCGTGAGCTCAGCGTTGCTCGCTGCTGCAGCTCAGCGGCGGTGTAGTGGCGTCCTTCCTCTACCGGAGGGCCGACAGAATGCATATTCGGAGCGGCGGCATAAGGAGGGTGGCAGCAAGGACGTCTGAAAGCGGCCATGAATTGATAGCCGCCTCCCGGGATCTTTGCTTGCGTGCTTTGAATGCGGGCTCTCGCCTTGGCTCCCTAGTTTGCCGTGCCGTCCGCATCGGTTGTAGTCGGAGAGAGGCGACGAAGCTTCCCGAGATGCTTTTGCTTCGATGAACCGCCGCTTCGGGTGCTTGTGGCAGAACAGAAAGAAAGAAAAGAGGGCCAGAGGGTTTGGGAGTGGGGAGGAAGAGAAGAAGAAAGATGCATTAAATACTGCGAGAGACCAGCTAGTTTGGCACTATAGGACCGAGAAGAGACGTTGGGTGCGTTAGGGAACGATATGGTTGGGCAGGGGTGGGAGATAGGTTCGGAGGATGGTTGGGAAGAAGGGACTGAGTGCGTGCCGCGTTGAGGAGAAAAAAAGAAAAGAAGGGAAGAAAGGTGCAGAAAAAAAGAGAGAGCCCCCCCAAGCGCGCTCGTCGACGACATAAGATTTGACAAACCCCTCGTCTTTTTCTAGAGCCCCTCTCACCCGAGTCAAGGGGGTGGTGCGGGAGCGAGCATCAACCGTGCGGGAGAGTCCTCCCCATTGGCCGAGGCGGGCACGATCGATGGGCCAATGGGCTGCTGCCCAGAGCCGAGCCAATTGACGGCCGGCTCAACTAAACTGGTCGCGCTGCGCTCGCGACCCGTGTTCGCGTGGTGACGCCGATGGCGGTGGGTGTTATTGACGGCCCCGACGAGAGTTCGCAGGAGGGGGTTTGGGCGGAGGGGTACAAGAAGCGGGGGATTGTTGAGGGGTGGAGGGGGGAAGGGAGATGTGAAAGAAATCTCACAAAACGGAGTGAACTCCTCTCTAGCGCACTTTTTCGATTTTACTTTTCTCATTCTTTCTCTCTCTCTCTCCCGTCTCTAAAATGGGAAGGAAGAGAAGCATGAAACCAAGAGTCAGAAACATGGGTGGGTCTTTGCTCTCCTAGAGAGTAGGTGTCCGGGGCCAAGTGGTATTAGCAGAGAGCGCTCCTCGTTGGAGCGCCACCACTGTCCGGGAGGATCCTCGGCTTGGCCCATCGCGTCCGGCCGCCTCCCCCACCCCCCCAATTCTTCCCTCCACCTTTCTCAAGTTCCCCTTTCTCTTTATACATTGCCTCCCCCGCCGTCCCTCCTTCTCCCCCGCGCTACCACCACCACCGCCGACCAGAACCACCCTTCTCCCGACGCGCACTCGAACCCGCGAGCGAAACTGACAAGAGCTGCGCTCGCCTCTCTCGCGGCTCGTGGTAGCAGCGGGACCCCAGTGACGACGAAGAGCCGCTGTAGAGGAGGAGGAGGAGGACGAGGAGGAGAGAGAGGAGGCAAGACAAGGCGGAGGCTTGTCAGTTTTTGTCCTCACTGCGGATTTACAACGCGCTCGAGAGGCCGCGGCACACGCGGACTACACACACATACTCACCAGCGAGCGCGTCGAGGGCCCTTGCGGCGTTGTTGGCCCGTGTGCTCGGCTGCCCACGGCTCTTGGACGACGTCTACTAGTGAAGCTTTCGCATCGGCAGCATTCCCCTGCATTTACCGCCAGTCAGCAGCCTCTTCTCAGATGAGTGCGTGTTGAGTGGCCGACGAGTTGCCCGCCTGCCGCGACGGACGGGGACCTTTTCCAGCAGCGGCTGCTTGTTTCTTTTCTTTTTATCTTCGGGGTGTGTGTCTAACGAACGACACCGCATCGGTGCTCGCGTGGTGCGTGCTTTGTGTGTGCGGTGGTGTGCTGCTGCTCCGTCTTAAGATCTTCCGATTGTTGGGCCGTCTTCAGCTACGAACGGAGGTAGAGAGAAACACGCGGTGATCCGGCCACTTCGCACCCGGTGTTTTATATATTTTTATTTTTTGTTCTGGAGAGATATTGCGCGTTCGATTCTGGCCCTTGATTCCTCGCGGTTCGAGAGACCAGCGGAAAGAAGTGAGAAGCAAAATGGGCAATTTCTAGGCGGTGATGTCAAGTGTGCTCGTGGCGTGTTCCTCGCTCCTCGTCGTGTAAGCCTCCTGGAATGTTGCATCCGACGGCGTCCTCTCCCTTTCCACTGCGGCCGTCCTCCCCTCGGGAGTCAAGGGCCCGTGGCTTCTGAACGCGCTGTCGGTGAGGTCTTTTCGGGGCGTACCAGGAGTCCGCGCTCGACCCCGCGATGCTGCTGATGAGCCGGGCAGAACAAACACAAGACTCGCCCCGGTCGTATTCCTCCAAGGTCTTTGACTCGGTTACTCTCAGCCAGCCCCGCTGGCACCGTCTTCGCCATGCAACTTCACCGGTACCGGCAGACCGCGACTCGCGATGAGGTCCACATGCAAACCCTGAAGGAACTCGCCATTCCGCTTCTCAAAGAGCGAAGCCAGAGCAGTGGAGGTGGCGGCAGTTCTGGGGGCAGCGGTGGGGGTGCGGGCACCCTGGCGGCATCCGCCGCAGCCCGAGTTGCCGCGTTGCCTATCTCTCTGCAGAACATTGCCTACGTGTCCGTACTGCGGCGCGCAGTGGCCCAGGCCGCAGCCGAAGCCAATGCCGCGGCAGCCGTAGCCGCAGCGGCAGCCGCTGCTGCCACGGGTGCCAAGTCGGGCCGGCGGCCCGCCAAGCTCAGCTTCTCGGTGCGTGACATCCTCGACTTACCCGAGGTCAAATCTGGCTGTTCCAGCCCACACCCGTTCATCGGCGCGAATGGACAGTCTCCGGTCGTGGCTTCCGTCGGCGGTGGCGGGACTGGGGTCGGCGGAGCCTCGGGAGGAGGAGTCGCGGCTGCCGACCTCTGCGGAGGGCCCGCTGCCTGGACCACGGCGGGACACGTTCACGGCAATCCGGCGGTGGCCAACGCGGCCGCCCTGGGACAGGACCTGGGCGCGTCTTCCTACTCGCTCCACTACGGAGGTGTCTGCTCCGAGACGGCCTACCGGTGGTTCCACCATCCGACGCCGGACATGCTGTCGTACGGAGCCCTCGGTGAGTACGCCCTCTGCGCCCGAACTTTCAGCGTACTCTTTCGAACATAGTACTGTCGGGGCACTGAGCTAGGTGGCATACCCTGATAGCCACAAAAACTGCATATCTAATCTAAATTCAACATTTCCTCCCGAAGGCATCACTGTAGAGTTGCTTATTGCACAAATGGAGGTATAAACGAGTGATCGAAACAATGCTGCAAACTATCAAGTGCAAATAAAGAAATAAAATTACTGAAGGAGTCGATCTAGTGATATTCCCTGTGAAAGGTGGCTAAAGGTAACAAAGTTAATTCGTCAGAAACACGTCACGAAATATAAAACGGGAACAATTTAGGAGCTCACTTGTTACAGTGGAAGCTATATAGGTGCTGCTTAAGTAGAATCTCAAAATTTGTTTTCGTTTACCGGAACAACATCTAAAGGTAGCCTGTTACACCCGCCGATTGTTCACGGAAAGGACAGTGATTGGGATACAGTTAAAAAAAAAACAGTTTCGGAACTATGAGAATTTCTAGCAGAAAGCCAGCAGTTCTCTTTGGGCTCTGAGAATTAACGCAAGAAATAATTGAAATCCCCAACCGCGTGGCACCGAGTTGACTAGTGCACCAATCCAGATAGGAAGCGTAAAAAGACGTATTTGTAGATGCTATTGTTTGTTGATGAAGTCGATACGAAAGCCGACGACAAAGCAATCTTGAATTTTTCAGCTATTGCGTTAGACTTTTTCTTTTCCGCTGGCAAAAAATAAGTGATCCCAAAGTCGAGTATTATATTTCCAGTTTTGTCTCTTCGATCTAGTTCAGCTCAGAGAGCTTAAGTCCAAAAGCTATAGGTGTAATGACAGCGAGCTTTTGCGATGCACTTTTCATTTTAATTTTACTCAATTTCGTGTAACCCAGGTTCCGTATCTTTGGCCCATCATCAACACTGGGCGTTTCTTGTATGTCATAAAAATGAGACGGCCTAGTAACACTTATATTTACGAATAGCACTAGAATTAGGCAGAATTGTTTGAAGCGCATATCGCGTGACTGTCGCGATGTGTAACATTTGCCGCGATGTATAACATGTGTGCGTCTGATCGACACATGCTTCTTGCTTTGCATGACTACTTTGCATTTTAAATAACCGTTTTACAAGTCTTTTAACCAGGTCGGAAGGAGAACAGGCACGAAGAATATATGCTCTCTCTAAGAATACGGATAGGAGCATATGCCTTACCGAAGAAAAACGCTGCTATATGCGACAGGTTTATCTTCTAAATCGATGCTGCCATGCCCACTCTATGAAAACCTAAATTACAATTCAGCGTTAAAGATGCACAACTGCCGCCATGCTGAGAAAAAACAAAAAAAAATATTGCCCTAGGAGTAAAGAAAATCACTGTCATCACAATCAAATGACTTTATTTTCAAGAAAGAAAGACAATAAAACCGGGCCTTCGAAAAATTGATAACCCATCGAATCATTTGTATAACAGCAGAGCTTTTTTGCGATGCTCAGTTTTCGAAGTCCTCCAAAACTTTCCGAATTAGAAGTGGCATGATCGCAAAGATTCTTAAGATATAATAAGCAAACAGTGGACAGAAAAACTCAAGAAGGCCTAACAAAATTAATTATTAGTGTCATTCAACATTATCTTTCATCTTCTATAACAACTGATGGCGGCTCATGTTATTGTTCCTTCGAACGCAAGCCATGATTAACCAATTGGCGTTGAGAGGTGTCTAATGTAGTAATGTAGCCTATTGTAGCACATATGGCAAGCTAGCAAAGCTTTTCTCAACTCTTCACGGCCTATTAGCAATAATTCGGTGAAAAACAATGATTGGGAGTGCTTAGGAGATATTTATTTATTGCATTTTTGCATCCCCCAGTGGCTTGGCCGTCACAGTTTAAAGGTCACGGTTAAAGTGCAACTGGTATATATACTTTTACTATATCAACAGCGCTTGTTCATCATTCAGTGTTCAGAAAAAATTAGGATAGTGACAAAAAACACAGGAGAAAGAGACGACTCCACAAAAGTTGATTTTCAACAATCGTTGATTTGTTCCAAGTCAGCACTCGTGGTATTGTATATATCCCCTCTTGAATGTTTTTGTGCATTCACATGTTTCTCTGATTTAATTTCTTTAATCAATCATGCTCTATACGAGGCGGGAGTGACAATAACTTGAAAACACTCTTGATATTCAGATTGTGTCTGGTTGTCAAAGGGATGGAAAACACGGTGACAGCCGACAATATTATGTGGATAATGATTTTTGCTAAGACAGCACCCATACGTTCGCCCATACAGTCTGCACACTTTTTCAGTGACATTCGCACACAGTTTCTTTTACGCAAGCGCTCTTCGACTTCCGAACCTTTTTGCAGTCCATTATGATTTCGTTATCGCCTCTTGCGCTCTATTTTTATAGCGAATGACGCTGTTGCTATTGCCAAAGCACTTTTGGGTAGCGTACATGACTGCGCGAAATGTTAAAGGACTATAGACGCCAAATTTTTGCCTATGTGTTTTCTTCTTTCAAATTATTTGTTGCACATCAATATGCATGACTCAGCACGTACTGATTGCCTACGATCGCTAAATAATTTATAATTGAATTTCTTCCTGACGTTATTTCGGTTTCATCAGCCCAATGATGTCTGTGACATGACGCACTAGAAAAATAGCAAGATACCTGCGGATACATTGGATGTCGCCATTCCATCGCTTGAAGCAGACTGGCTTGTTTTGTAGCAAATTAAAAATATGCATCAGAATTTAAATTGTAGGGTTTTTTTGTGCCTTACGTGACTTAAAGTAAACTACGCGTCACAGCCATCATTCGTCTGATGAAAACGAAATCGAAACAGCCTGAGAGAAGAAATTCGATTATAAATTACTTATTGGTCGTAGACCAATACCACGTGGTTATCCACGTATTCTAATGTCTAACGCATCATATGGAAGAAGAAAACATGCAAATAAAATTAAGTGCCTGTAGTCCTTTAAAACTAATTTTTCCTACGTTAATTTTCTCTTTTTTAAAGTGTCAAGCCAGTCATGTCAGAAACTGGTCATTCACATCCGAATCGATATCTTCCTGACCTCGAATCGCCTCTGATGTTTGCGCTTAACAAACATGTTGAGTTTATTTTTCCTTCTTGTTTACATAAGCACATAGGGAAACGTTGACGCTTGGAAAAGGCACGAGCTAGTTCTTTCTACAGAACGGAACAAAATACAAGGGTGCTAGCAATTAACATAACAGAAGGCAACGCAACTGCAACAGAGAGCACAAGTTACAATTCTGGAAACAATGTATCAGCAATATTAACAGAGATTGCTTGACTAAGAACCACAAACTACGAAGTGGACAACACCTCGCTATTGTCTAAAACTTAGTCTCAGTTGAGCTGTACGGAATGCTGCTTGTTGCGGCCACAGCTATCGGAGGGGCCAGCGAACTATGTTTGTTGACAAATACCACGAAGTAGAAAGCTGATGACCTCTTCGCGTCCGCAAACGTGAAGAGGCAGCACTATCACCCATGCTGCTGATTAGGGATTCGTTCAGATACCGATCGTAAAAGACCTCCCCCAATACCGCACAAGAGTCGCCACGAACGCGTGGCATGTTTGTGGCGTCTCCCTGCCTGCGCAAACAGACACTGATACACTCACTCGTCACCACAACCGTGGCTCTCAAGGGAACCTTGTAAAGCCCTCCTAAGTTTATTTGCATATACATTATCATATAGGGCAATAAACCATATACACACATGTGCGCAAGCATGCAGCTATACATGCATACACACATCTGCTCTATATATGTACTATCAGCAACGAATGAAACGCGAACAAGAAAACTGAGATGGCAGTACAAAAGCACCAACATATTAGCTTCTGGGAAAGATATAAAAGCTAGGTTGATTAACAGTTTTGGAGAATAGTATTCGCACCTTCGAAATTAAAATAACTTGAGCTAGTGTATAGCTTAGTTTTCTGTTTGTGGCTCAGTTGTCTTGTTCTCGTTTCATTTCTTGCTGATAGTACATAACATCTATAAAACATAAATAAACGTATATAAACTACACTCGACTTAAGGTGCACTCTATTTCAGGCCACTTAAGGGATGGGGATGAAAATTCTAGCTGTTACGCTAAGAAATAAAGAAAGCGGTGCTGAGCAATGAACAAAGCAAGTAAGGAGTATTTTAGGAGGGAGTAAAAAAAAATGAACGTGGCCAGGATTGTATAGGGCTCAACACATAGCAGATCGACCATCAGAATGCCATAGATGATGTCAAGAGTAGGGAACCATACTGAGATTCTGTGAAGTTCTGAGAAAATTCGCTTTAATGATATAGCAACAGCTGGCACAAACCCAGAATACGTGGAGGTAATTGAAAGATGCTTTTGTCTTGCACTGGATTCAACTGGTATGATGACGAAGATTATGATGTTGATGGCGGCGATGAAGAAGCACTGATTACAAGGAGCCGGTGTGGCGCCAGCGACAACGCCCGGCGGTGATATCTTCCTTAGAGTTAACACGCAGCATTGTGCCCGGTGCTCCTTCTCTGCTTGACAGTTATCTTCGACGAAGAAAGAAAAGGAGGAACAAGCGACAATGACTATAAAGCCGCAGACAAAGCAAAAGATGTACTGAACAGCGCAATCGAGATAAGCTTTGTTTTTATGTAATCGCGAGCTTTGTCTCGTTATCAGCTGCGCGCATCCGCCCTTCATTTTCACTCTGACTCTTTGCTCACCGCAACATTGGTTTCATCTTTTTTGCTGCGATGCCTGTATTTAGTTTCCTTCTTCATATTTTTTTTTTGCATTCGGGTTATAAGGGCTGCAGATATGCAGTTCCACAAAGGCATTGTGCTGGTTGCCACCTTTCATAGCACGCCGGGAGTCATTTGCGCATTTTAGCTTGAGTGAATCCGCACGCAGTTAGGCAAACCAAGCATCGGGTTAGAGCTCCGTGTAAACAGGAGCTCGTCTTCCATTCCTTTTCACTTCTCTCGCTCTCTGGAAGCCCTTTCAGATCATTGCACTAGCGCACATCTTGATACAGCTGAGGTAGAGTTAGGTTAGGTTAGGAACATCGTTGGATCCATGGGTGACTCATGTAAGGGGGAGATGGCGTTTTTTAATATTCTTTCCACGCAAAATTTCTCGCTAAAAGTTGACCCTCCCCCCGCACAGAGCCACCCTTGGATACCTAGAAAGAAAAGGCGTGGTATACCTGTCTCACTTCTGCTGAACGACTGACTGCTTGAACCATGTCGTGAGGCAAAGTATGAACGAGGAGCGGCAGGGAGATTTTTGCACGTCGCGCCCTCTGTTAGAAGCGCGTGGAACGTGAGCGTGTCGGTGAAATTTGGTATTTTTGCATCCAAGATGCACTGCTTGCTCGAGATTTAGTTGCGCACTGTGTGATTTGAAAACTCTGAATTAGGCCGAATATATTTATGTCAGGCCGCGCCACTCCATCTGGTTGTAGACCATAATCCACTCATTTGTTTTAGGAGCGGATTTTTTTCTTTTTCTCCTTGTTAACATGAATTATACAAGTACTCCTATACGAGTACTCAATTATACAAGCCTCCCCCCGCCATTTTTTTTAACTGAACCGATTTCACCATCTCTCTGAAGTACTGACTATACACACTGCTCCAGCACTCCAAATCTCTGAAGGTTTATGGCTATAGTAACGTGTCACTGTGGAATGGCGCTAATTCAAATTCGCTTAATCCAAACTTCTGGTTGACTACAGTTGATGCTTTGTAACCGTCAACACAAAGAGGGAGAAGAAGGCTCCCGTAGTTTTGAACTCCACTTAATGCGAATAAATTTTGGATCACCTTCGTGCCCAAACAACCGTGAGCTGACTCGCTAAACAACGCCTGTAGTCCACTACTACCGATACCACTGCTGCAAT